>JANIJG010021134.1:0-76591 GCA_024611175.1 Megaceryle torquata
GGTTGGATATTAGGAAGCACTTCCTCACAGAAAGGGTGATAGAACACTGGAATGGACTGCCCAGGGAGGTGGTGGAGACACCATCCCTGGAGGTGTTGAAGGAAAGACTGGATGTGGTGCTTAGTACCATGGTCTAACTGATGTCATGGTGTTGGGTCATTGGCTGGACCTTAATGATGTTGGAGGTCTTTTCCAGCCTCAGAAATTCTGTGATTCTGTGATTTCCTAACTTGCTTCATTTCCCTAAAAGAGCTTAAAATATTTGATCAAGTAAAATAAAGCCTATAAAAATCCACATCTTCCTGGTGTAACAGCCATTAAAGTGCAGGAAAAATTCTCTATCAACTCCAAGTGTAGAGTAGATGAACCTAAGAAAAAACTTCAAACATTACTGAAGAGCAAACAAACCTTTCCTTTACCCCAGAAAATCTCACAGTTCTAGGGTCTCAGTATTTAATCTGCTAACTTTTAATTTGCTACATATTAAAGTAGAAAAAACTCTACTGAAAATTTAGATTCCAGCAACCTCAGTAGTCTTGAGATGTTAGGTCTCAGTAGTCGTCCTAGGAATAGAAGAATGAAAAAAACAGAAGCACTTTACATGGGGCTTCATGGTTGATCTGATTGTTTGACTTTTATGAAAACTCAACTCATTTGTGAGTTAGGATTTAATGAAATGCAGAGGATGACAGATGCCTGCACTGTATTTGTGATGATAACAATCAGATGGCATCCTCATAAATCCCCTGAAAGATGATTTACATTCTGCATCACCTTTTCATTTTCATATGCACATCTCATCCTGTGTTTGCAGCAATTTGTCAGTTATACTTTTTTTCACTGTCAGAGTTAGGTGCTCAAAGAGAAAAGAATTATTTGGGTAAAATTGTTATTGTGGGAATTGGTGGACTATTTCCTTGTTTGTTCCTTGCACATACACTGCTATAAATACAAATTTCCTTAATATTTGGATTACAGGAATATCCAAAGTCTCAGACAGGGTTGGATTTCTGTGTGTAAACAGAAAAATATATTTCCTGTCCTGTAAGGTTTCACAGCATCAGCAATGATCCTGCAATGAGTTTCATGTGTGCCAACACTTGAACCTTTATGGGTACCCTAGCAATGATGCAGACTACTAGGAACTAGCGTAAACAGATAAAAATTTTTCATATATATTGTTATAGAGTTGTTAATTGATAATTATATCCTGGTCACTAATGAAATTGGCTGAACTAAAACTGCCAACCTAGAGATGATGAATGGAGGATAAAAACTTAGTCCTTGGTTAAACCTGGAGCGACAGGTGATGAATTCTTACTGATAGAATAACGTAAACCAGTAACGTGTTAGGAGCTGGTACATCTATGAAATCAGCTACACAGCCCGATTCCTAAGCAATGAGTTTTCATTTCCACCAGCTTTGGTACTTTAGTCTCCCTTTTACTTACAGATGCCAGTGACAAAGTCTGCGTTAAAATTAATTTCCTTCTGCTGCATCCCAGTCATTTATTTTTAGAAGTCCAGTGCTGACATACTGAAACATTTCTAAGTGCATCAAATAAACGTTTCCTTTTGAACAATCTAACATTACACAGTTCCTTCCAGATCATGTCACACAGCCTGATGTACTCCACCCTAGCTCAAACCTGCTAGGGAAATGCTTTTCAAGAGAGACCTCCAGAAGACTGGGATAAGTAAAGTCTCTTCTGCATCACCTACATATAAATACAGATCTATATTATCTTCACAGATAGAAAGACAAAAAGGGATCAAATAACATTTTAGCATGAGAGTTTCCCCAGCTGTGACCATGCATGGTCCACACATCATTCAATGGGTACCTGAAGAGTTGCTTATTACTTGTTTGCAATCTCTCCTCTACCTTGACCCAAATTTATGAATATGTCCCTTAAACTCTGCTGTTATCTAGTGGTCAGTGAGAAAAATGAGTTTGTGAATTGAGCCTGAAGCCTCAAACCAACTCACTGTAACTCAGCAAAAGATATTTATATAACCTCTCTGAGGACTGTTTCAACTTTGCGCTACTGCCAGTCTTGGACATAAGCAACGAGGCTATATAATCACTAGGATAAAACTGGAGGTAAAGAAAAGGCGATAAAACTGAAGCTCTTAACTATCTATAACCACGAACCTAATGCTGAAGCATTTCTTCATGTGACCAGTCATAGTGGAATCAACAGAATTACTTACACAAGTTAGAACTCCAGGACCAAGGTTATGAGGATTATCCTGCTGTGGGATGTTCTGGGTAGTATGTTCTTTTACAAGTATGCTCCTTTAGATCACCATTATTCAATGTAAATATGCAGAAAAATCAGACTCTGTATTAATAAGAATTCACAAATAGCATACACAGACACAGAAAAATGAATGCAGTATGAATAAAATACAGTGTAAAGAAAATGGTCTCTTTGACCACGCTTTTGTGTTTGCACTGACAATGAAATAAGTGCATTTTTGTACATGAATTTAAAGTGTATTATAAAAAGGTTTCTGATAAGTTATCTTCAAAATTATCTTCAAAGGTTTATGTGGCATAGAGGTAGGTTTGAGCTGAAAAAGATCAAATCCCTGTGATTTATTTGCACCATATAAACATTAAGTAAGGTAACTCATTAGCAAATATGCCTAACATTATACTACCTAATGCCATGTACTGTCATAACAAGGATCCTCAAACTGTACTTCACTTAAAATGAATTTATGGATCAGTCTCAAATTACTTCCTGAAAGGACTCTATCATTCATTTTAATTCTGAACCAAATCCTGTATCCCTTGCTACCCTGATAAAAAAAGAAGTCAGGAACTGGTATAGCTGTATATAAAATGTATATTCTGATTCATATCCTTCAAAGTAGAAAAGGCAAGAAATCCCTTCAGAAAGTCTACTCTGGTTGGGAAAATTAACTTTTATTCTAAATGTTGCGGAAACAGTCAGGAATAATGCTAAATTTATACAATGATTAAATTGTACTGTGTTCTCTTACCATACCTGTTTACAAACAGTCATAGAAGTAGAGTTAGACACACAGGCCTCAACTACAAATGACAATCAAAACATTGCAAATCCTTCACAGAGCATCTGAAGCTATGAAAGTAATTCACCACGACCTAACAGCCTTGCTAAGTCTTTGTTTCCATTTTCTCAATTGTATTTCTATATTTAAGAGATGTAAATTTGGCAGAAAACAGGGTAACTCCTCAGTGTATTTGAAGTATGCAGCACTAAAATAAATCCAGGGATTTACATGAGAATTCATTTGTCAAACTTGTAAGCAATCGTTATTTCTGTTCTGAAAACTCACATCAGTCAGATTAATTCCCCTCAGATAATTTATCACTTATCTTCTGGCTTAGATGAAAACTATCTATTGTAACCAGAATACATACCCATTACTTTCATATAGTGTAGAATGTTGTATGTCTAACTTTAGATAGATTATTTTACAATTAATGAAATCTGCCTAAAAAAGAACATTAGTTTACCGGCTTAATTGGTGTTAATATCTAAATTACATAGTAATTATGTAAAGAGAAAATTTTAAGATACAGCTTTACAACAGAAACCTAATAGTTCATTTAGATACTGGAAATCAGCATTCACTTTCTTATCATTTTTTGGTGCATTTCAAAGCATGCCTCCTGGTCTAGTGCTCTCTAGCTCCTCTTGCACACATGGCTGCCACCAGTAACTGCTTTTCTGTATCACATTTACAACCAGACTGCATTCGGTTATTTGCATGCTCCTTTGTAGACGTGTACATACAGCACTGACAAAGTCTCTGAAAACAAAACAGTGCAAAAAGAAAGAAAAAGCAAAGGTGCCATCCAACCACAAAGAAATACCAAAATGTGACAGCAGTCAAGCAGAATAATGCAACCTCAACGAATCCAGCCCACGCTGCTTCACAATACACAAAGTGACTATCTGTTAAAGACTGGTGGTTTGTTCAAGACAAGGAGTCATTCTCCATCCAGCAGCCTGTCCCGCAAGAACCAGTGCCTGGCAGCTATAACTGCATGGACAGAGACTCTTCCACCCACTCACCTCCAGAAGTCACCTCTTCAGAACTGGCTTGAGGAACATTGGCAGGACAATGTGGGGAAGCTTGCATTGCTGCTGCCCTTGCTATACCTGTCCTGTGGAGAAAATGAGGACTTAATTTCCAGGGCTGTCAGTCAGCACCTTCCACATTACAAGTGAAGGAAAAAGAAATTAATTTGACAATGCCTGCTTTGAGTGAGTACATTTTGGGGTGTGGTGAAGAACCCCCATTTTCTACTGAAGTATCTGGGTTACTTGGGCATCTTCTGTGGAGCTCCATTTGTCTGCCCGGCCAACAAGATGGATTCCTTGGTTCATGAATTGATGATGTTCTTGCCAGTTACCTATATAGCAAGCTGGGATGCAGCCATTGAGAGTCAACTTAACTAGACAGCTTACATCAAATAAATAAGGAAATTATATTTAAATTAATCTCTCAACTCTGATGTGAACAAGTACTTGCCATTGGGTAAACTCTCTCCCTTCTACCTGCCCTTTCAAAATGATACATTTCTTAGTCTGCTCTTTACACATCTCCTTTACAGAAACCATTACCATATGAATTACCTAACAGAGCAGCTGTTCTTTTGCTTCTCCTGTCCCAACCATTCCACAGAGGCATTTTATTTTAATCCCACATTAATCTCAACAGGGTTATGACAAGAATTGATCCTAACAAAGACAACTTCTGTAATAAAAAAGGAAATTCTCCACTATCCTCATGGTTTCCAGCTAGGACAATGGTTTTCAGCCACCAGGTTTTAGTGTGACGCATACAAATGATTTGTATATACTAAAGTGCAATCCATTAGAGAGAGAATGAGACAAAAATACTCTATCTGAAAAATGTGAATAAATAATTCTTTTGAGTGTGGTGATAAATGCAACGTTTTACAATTTCAAAACCAATTCTCTAAAGCCTTACTAAAACAAGTGTGTTTCCTTCCAAAGGTGACCTCTGTATCTTTCAAGAGTACCACGATGGGTTTTGTTAGAGGAAATACCAAGTTTAGACACAGAAGATTGGAAGCTAATGACCAACCATTTTATTCTGGTAGGAGTGTGCACTGAATACTGATGTTCACAGCCAGGAACAATTTCCAATA
This sequence comes from Megaceryle torquata, assembly GCA_024611175.1. Classification (NCBI taxonomy): domain Eukaryota; kingdom Metazoa; phylum Chordata; class Aves; order Coraciiformes; family Cerylidae; genus Megaceryle; species Megaceryle torquata. The sequence continues at coordinate 5,177 of JANIJG010021134.1, forward strand.
ATTAATTGGAAACATATCAGCCTTCACTGCATTTGCTTAACTTTGGTCAACAGCAGCGTTAATCTTGCAAGTGAATTGAGAGAGAAGACAAAGCCGATACATGTGAGGTTTATCTATAATTCAGAACTGTTGAAAAGCATAGAAAGCAAGCCAAGAAAATGGCTGAGGAGCCCTATTAGGGAAAAAAACCCCAAACAACAATCAAACCAGAAACAAACAAACAAAAAATCCCAAACACAACTTTTATTGTATCAACAACTTCAGCTCAATCTTTCAGCTAGGTGTAAAATGTAGGGATAATTGTTCACTTCTTATTTGGGCAAAACAAACTTATGCATCACTAACTTCCTGAACGAAGATGCTAGACAAGGTGTTTTCTTAATTTTTATGGTTTTGTTTGCCATGGTATACTGACTTTCCCTTCACAAATTTCCCAGTTTCCAACAAACTATCATTCCCAATAAATGAAAGAATTTGTCTCTGAATATCTGCTACCTTAGACTAAGACTATGGCTGCCCACAGGCTATGATTACAAACTCATTTTGGCCAAGATATTTGGAGGTATCTCCAAGAGAAATAATAACAATTGGTCACATGTATAACACTATATTTAATAAACCTAGTATTTAAATATAAGATACTGCAGGTTGGCTCAAATAGGACAATTATTATTTCTGTCCTGAGCACTACAGACAGATGTTCTGTTCACTGACAGGAATTTTAGGAAATCTGCTCCTTTTCCTTATGCAAAAAATGCTAGCAGTATTAGAAAGAAACAAAATGATCATGGAACCCTGATGACCTTAGATTTTACATATTGCCTAAAGCCTTCTCAGAGTCACCAAAAAGCTGCCTCCAAAAGACCATGATACATATATAATCTAGATATTACAGTAACAATGCAAGGACATCACTCATACATTTCTCTTGAGACAGAGAAAAGGACTCAAACATTTTTGAAGTGTTTGAGGACAGTTTCTAATAATCCTTGAAAGGGCTGGCATTAGTAGAAATAGGTTTCACCCAATCCCATAACTGCTGCTGCCTTTACCCTCCCTCAAATGCAAACTGGTAAAAGCTAAACCTGGAACAAAATAAACAAGCTACAACTGAAAGCAGGAGCTGAAACTGTCATGGTGTGGATTTTTGTTTGTTTGCTTTAGTAATCTATAAAAGCATCAAATGCCAAGCATTTCACACTTTGACAGTAACCTACATTTCTTTCAAAACCAAGCCTCAAGCATTCAAAACCAAGAACCTTATGCATTTAATACTTCAGAGAGCGTTTTCTTTGCTTACATCCTCCTGATTTTCTCCCCACAAGTTAACTGTTAGTCTTAAACTTCTCCTACTGTCTATGTTTTCTTATATATCCAAAGCACTTCAAGAGGCACATTAATCATACAGGATATTTCTAAAAGGTAGGATCACTTTCACTATCTGGGAGAGTAGTTCATGGAATTGAAAAAGAAAACAATTTTGCCACAGGAAGAAGCTCTGTGTTCCAGAGATTAGTCCAATTCAAACAGAAAGCTCTGCCCTGACAGAAAGCACATGCTGGTTTTAGGATGAACATCACATCCTGTGACTATATCCAAGCTGGAATATCCCTTCTGAGTAGAATTTATTGTGTACATAAGGACTGTAATATAGCTTCTGGACTTAGTTCTCAGTTCCACCAGAAATTTTCCTGTGAGTCCTATGTAAATCACTGTTTTTCCTACAGTTCATATTCCCTTTGAGAAATTAAGAAAACCTACCTTTCTGTGTCTGTGACTGGAAAAAGAAATGGTGAGAAGTCCATTGAGAAGACCTTTAGATGAATGAATCCACACATCTATGGCTGCAGCAGTGAATTCCTCAACTCCATTCTTCACCCAGTGACAACATTCAGGTGGTGCATAACCTTTTCTGTTTCCTGCACGTGAGAGGACAGTACCACTGTGGATTGGATTCCTACCTGAGTCTCGCCAACCAGCATATAGCTGGTGAAGAAAAATGAGCCTGACAACTTGTAACTATAACTGAATCATGCTAGACATCACTGATAGGGAGCCATACTTACATTCCAGCATCCATAAATGATGTTGCTAGTACCTGAACTTTAATGGATGGTTTCCACAGAAAGAAAGGAATGATGACAGTTCCAGTATACTTAGTATATGCTATGGGTTTCCTAAGAACCTATGATTTTTTTATATAAACTAAAAAGAATATTGATTTTTTCAACTCCACTGCACACTAAATGCAATTCCTACTTACCATTTGAGGTATTAGATAAAAAGCCATCTTTCTTACTAAGAAAAGAATCAACACATTTTTCATGAAGGAGAAATGTCTAATGCTCTTTGGTATATTTCAAACAATCTTTGTCAGCTGGAGGTACCCAAAAACTTACACTGATTCATGAAAAAACATACAGAAAATTTACTTTGGTGCCATTCAAGCTTAGCGTATATTCACTGTGCACAGTGGATGTCAAGACACCGCCAATCTAAAAACATCCATAGTGATATAGCTAATGATACAAACTGAGTTCTTCACCCCTCAGTTACAAACTAAGGGAAGTCAAGAAATTGCTGTAAAGCAGCAACAACAACAACAAAAACTCCATCTGTGATAATCTAGATGGACCCTGAGAAACTTCAGGAGGTTGAACAATGAAAAGTGCAAAATTCAGCACTTGGGGAAGAAGAGCTCCACACATCTGGCTGAAAAGCAACTGGCAACTCAACAGCCCAGATGGAAAGGACCTGATGGCATCCTGGATGCTACACTGAATATGAGCCAACAGTGGGCTCACATCGTAAACCATATGCTGGGCTAACACCAGGAAGAATGTGGCCAGCAGAGAAAGGGAAATCACTCTCCGCTCATCCCTGATTTGGAAGAACACTGTGTCCAGCTTCTAATCCCCCCAGCTGAAGTGGAAAAACTGAACAAAATCCAGCAAAGTCCTAAGCACCTATGACACTGGTGAAGAGCTTAGGACATTTGCAGAGACTGGGGGAGCTGGGATTTTTAACCTACTGAAGAGAAGGGAAAGGGCAATTTAATAGCAGTTTACAACTACTTGACGAGGATTACACAGACAATGGGACCAGACACTGCTTGGTAGTGGTGCATGATGCTGTAAGGTCAAAAGCAACTGAGTGGCACCTTCGAAGGTTCAGACTGGCTACTTAGAAAGGCTTTTTCTCTATAAAGGTAGTGCAGAACTGGAAAGGTTATCCAAATGGGTTGTGGCATCTCCATCCTTGGTAGTTTACAAGCCTCAGCTATACAAATCCACACCTGACTTGACCTATAGTTTTGGCAAGATTACGCTTCCAGAGGGACAATGGACTATAGACTTGCAGAGGCCCTGTCCCACATACACCATTTCTATACTTGTACAAAATGTCAGTTTATAAGACATGAAACACTCTGATGTCCTGTAGAACAAAATCCCTTTGCTAGCCTCCACTCCTTGCTTGTCTGCCATGATATTTTCAGAGATATGAACTAACAAGCTTTGAGTGTCCGATGGAATGTGAGATTCTACAAAAATTGAGTTAAATAGACAACTGCCTGTTCCAAAGGGCTGGATCACCGTGTCCCATTCTTTGTCACTAACAACTCAAACAAAGTGCAAAGACACAACATTTGCACCAGGAAGTGTGCTTCAGAGACCCAGAGTTGGAAAAGGCAACTCACTTCTTTGCTACAGCTTACTGGATTTGACCACAAGAGGTTGATACACTCCCACAAGCAACTGAATTTTTCTTCCCAATAATCCAATTGTGTTACTTCTTCAGACACCATCTATTCCTTGACAGTGGGTTAATCTTTCAGGTAACGCCTCAACCAAAGAACTCTGGAATGCTCTTAACAGTAATCACCAGCTACAGAGGACTCCTGATCAGCCTAAGATTTTTACCTACATGTTCTGCCCGTAACTCAGGAAGCCACTGTGTCATGATATTACCACCATATGAACTTTTCTGGAAGCTGTAAAAGCATAATTTAAGGGGACAATATGAAGCTAACAAATAATCACAAACCTGAAAGTACCTGAAGGGGCAGATCAATGGGAAGAATTACTATTTGGTTAAGAGTATAGTAATATTGCCTACATTTTTTTAAAGTTCTGGTAGAGATAACCCTGAAAAATATCTGTAACAAACGTTACAGACATTCATGAAATAACCTGTCATTTTTTTCAGAGATTTAATTATACCTTTCATGTTACTCATCCATTGAAAGATCTTCTGGTTGGCATTAATTTGAATTCTACTCCAACATAAATTAATACAACTTAGACACATTTATGAGGCCTTCAAATAACAAACTGATAATGTGTCCAGGCAATATATTCTTGAAAAGAAGAAAAAGATGTACAATTAAAACCTGAACTACACTTACTTTGCATTTCAGAAAATTAAAAGTAGCCTGAAGCAACATTTACTCAAAAAAAAAAAAAATCTGGACAACAACTTTGCCTCAAGCAATGACATAATAGTATTTAAAAACAAACAAACAAATAAACAAACAAACAAAAAAAACCACAATATGCAGCAAGGGTGAATCATATAGAAAGAGGACACAAAAAGGTTAAAGGAAAAAAATGGGTTTGTACTCAAGTTATTGTAACTTTGAATGCATTAAGCTCCCAAGGAAACTTGCAAATACAGTATTAAGGTCACAGTATTTAACAGGATAATTTTAATAGTACCCTAAATTTTACAAATTATATTATGCATGAGAATTTCAAAGTAGATCTCCTAACCCATTATGAAAAGGACAAAAATTGTCCTTTATAGTAACTATGGAAAAATCTGTTCTTTTGTTTGAAGAACATATTTTTGATAGGCTAAACATACTGTTTGCCAGTGAAGAGGAATGCAGTAAACCCTAAGAAAATTAACTAAGACCTTTAACAAATCGACATCATTTCAGCTCCCGGGATTTTTTTCTCGTAAAACAACAGAATGTATTTGCATTTCCTGACAGTATGTAGAAAAAGCTGAGCTTTGTAGAATCTAAGATTTCTGACTACAATGAAGTTAGGCTAAATTTTCACCTTTACCCATTTTTGTCTGAAAGAACACCAGTAATGGTATTGAATCTCTGAAGATTCAGCACACTGAGATTTTCAGAAAGGTTTCTGATAAGCAATTACTTTTATCCATTCTTGCACTAAGTCAGATAAACTCTCAAAAAGAAAAGAATCTCTTCCAGTATTAGGATTTATATACTACATCTCCACAATAGATATAAATATATAATGTAGTACTGAAGACAAAAGTAACTGTGGTTATTGTACAAGGTAATTAAAAAAAAAAATCTAGAGATTAAAAATGGGAGTCTTGAAGCACAAACAAAATTTGTGGTTTGTATATATAGACATACATTTTTATGGACTTAAAATATGTACGTGGAACACAGTTAAGCAAAGCCATGCATGCTGATCTAACCCTTCCGGGGCCAGTGGCAAGTTCTTAATAGACTTCATTGGATACTAAATCACAATTACATAAAGGCTGTACCAACATGACAGGGCTTTAAATAAAAAAGTATTGCTCTTTGATGGAAATGCAGATCTTAGTGCCCTAACAAAAATCAGTAGTGTGTTTCAGTTTTTTAAAACCTACAAGAGTAGAAAAAAATAAGGCTGAATAAAAAAAAAAAAAGGTCTTCATACAACTTACATTATTTCAAGTCACTTCTAGTTCTATAGTAGAGTGGTAAACCTAAAAAAAAAGGAAACACCACTAGCTTTTCCCTTACAATAATGTGGTGAAATTTTGACCCCATTCTTCAGACACATCTGTTGATACTAACCTGTTTAACTAGGAACCTTACCCAGGAAGCCTGACAGGCCTCCTTCCAAAGCTGGGGTTCTTTTCAGTAGAATGGTGTAGAAGTAGAGACTTCAGAAATTACAAAAAGACTCTTGCCTTGCACCTGAGGGCCATCTACAGATTAATCAATCATTCCAAGTCCAAGTCGATTTTGAGTCATATCTGTGTCCTTTAATGACAGTAATAGAGTAGTCCTCAATAGTAATTCTAGGTATTGCAGTCACAAGATTCAATAAATGTAAGTACAGAGAGCAGAAAGAACTTGGCAAAGAGTGCCAAATGAGATATGGTTTTGGCTGGATTTCCATTTTTTTCAGTAAAGATTTCTGGAGCTTGAAGAGTAGCAAGCACTGCAGATAAATGCCAAGCGTCACTACAATCAAGTCAAGCAGCAAATGGAAACAGAATGATTGTAGTGAATGATGGAATGACTATATTTCCATCTCTTTATTTCTGTCCCCAGTACTACTTGGATCTACATATTCCTGACTTCTCCAAAGTCTGAGCAGGGAGTATTACTTCCAGAGAAAGACATGTTGAGAATGTAAAGCTTTGGGGCCCTGCTTGAACAGAGACGGAACAGTTGCCTTCTGGCAGGAATTAAAGCTGCTATGGCAATTTCACAAAAGAAATTAAAAGATGGTCTGGAAAGTGGCCAAAAGGAGATCAAAGGAACTTCAGCAGCACGAAGACGCATACCAGAAGCACATGAAAGGGGACTTCAAGGCAGACTGTTAGGTTTAAGAAAGTGTCTGTTGCCTGGGTAGAAGGCTGTGGGAACCAGGGAAAAATGTAAATCATTTCTGTGAAATATTTAGTCCCAAAATATCCATACTCTCTTGTGTAATTTCTAGTCTTGACCACATGTCAGACATGTAGAACAACAGATCTATTTTAGATTCAGCCCAAATTTTGAATTATAGGAAGCAATCAGCATTATCCTTTTTCCTCAAGTGTGGTATGTTACTAGATCTGAGATTCAGATTTCAGAAAACACCAGCTATCTGTCAGTTAAAATATTTAAGACATGAGCCATAGTTTCTCTGTTTAATATCACATTTATTGTGGTAAATATATTACATAGGCATGAGTATTTATGACGGTAAAATGAGACTTTCTTAAAACCCCAATAAGATGAAATTCACCTCAACTAGAAACAGTGACAAAAGAAAGCAATTTGGGAAGGTTATATAGGGTACAGGCAGACCAGCTTTAAATTAGCTGAAGACCCTAGTAAGCTTGGTTGTTGCTAATAGACCAACCATAGCAGCACAGAGCTCCTCAGGTAACCCTGCTTTTTGTAACTTTAGAAGTAGTAGTAAAGGTAAAAAGTGTGATTGTTATGTTTCTGGTATTAGCAGCAGCAATTCAGGGGAGTATTGAGAGGCTGATGCACTCACCACCACAGTGATCCACTGCAAGAGGGATAAGGAGCAGTAAATGAAGCACAGACAGACTCCACATGTTTATTTACTGGACTTTCAAAGCATTTCTGTTTTAATATTAACTTCTGCATTTAGTTTGTCTGCATTGCAGAAAGTCTCTCCTCTCTGAAAAATAACATAAACAATCAATACAGGCTGGGGGATGAGTGGATTGAGAGTAGCCCTGTGGAGATACTTTGGGATCCTGGTAGATGAAAAAACTGACATGAGCTGGCAAAATGTGCTTAATGCCCAGAAGGCAAATCACATCCTGGGCTGCATCAAAAGAAGCATGGCCAGCAGCTCAAGAGACGTGATTCTCCCCCTCTACTTTGCTCTGGTGAGACCCCACCTGGATACCATGCCCTGCTCTGGAGCCCTAGCACAGGATAAACATGGAGCAGGTCCAGTGGAGGGCCGCAGAAATTATCAGAGGGACTGAATACCTCCTCTGGCTGGAGAGTTGGGGTCATTCAGCCTGGAGAAGAGGAGGCTTCAGGGAGACCTTACTGTGGCCTTTGAATACCTAAAGGGAACTTGTGAGAAAGATGGGGACGGTATTTTAGCATGGTCTGTTGTGACAGGACAAGGGGCAATGGTTTTAAACTAAAGGAAGGACTCAGACTAAATATAAGGAAGACATTTTTTACGATCAGGCTTGGTGGAACACTGGAACAGGTTGCCCAGAAAGTTTTTGGATGCCCCATCCCAGAAACATTCAAAGTCAGACTGGATGGGGCTCTGAGTAACCTGATCTATTTGAAGATGTTGATGTCCCTGCTTACTGCAGGGAGGGTTGGACCAGATGACCTTCAAAGGTTCCTTTGAACCTACACTATTCTATGATTTTACACATTTTAGGCATCCTTGGTTAAATCTTTAATTTCCCATTAACCTACAACACAGATCTTTTAAAGCAAACTACAGAACTCGTATGTTCTTGTACGTTACCCTGTCAAGCTGCAGAATGAAACATTTTAGAAATAGTAGCCGACAAATGAATGCACTAGAGAATTCCATTTAAAGCCCAGTCAAAGTAGCTAGTGGTATCTCTAATGTTAAAAATATTTTTTAGATAGACAATTATGTTTTAAATTTTGGCAAAATCATATAGTTTTCCCTTTAGTCTTAAAATTTCTTAAGTGTTTGTGGAGTTATTGGATGCATTGCTGTCTGGGACAATGAAGATCCATGAAACTGTACATTTATGCACATAAACAAATTTATGATTTATCAAGAGAGACACTGAGAGCCTGGAAATATTTCCAACATTTCAGGAAAGGAAACTCTGACAAATTTTTCTTAAAAAAATTTGTCAATTTGGTTGCTAATAATAATAATATGCCAGCCATAACAACTGAATTCAGCCATTAAAAAGTAAAATAAAGGAATAGCTTCCGGTACTAACCTTAATATAACTACATCTATCAAGTCTCATCTGTAATAACCAGCTGCTGTTTACTCTGTGGAGTCCAAATCACTAATTCCTCCAATTTACACCAACTGCATGGCTTTCAGGAACAAAAATAATTTTCTCTATAAATATACTTACACTTAACAATCAGAAATGAATCCCTCTACAAACAGTTCTCTACATGGGCAATCATCTTTGCTAGTAATTATTTATAGTGCAGAAGCACCAAAGCTTTCTGCTTTCAGATTTCACATTACCACTATTACTACTATTTCCCAGGTACATCCAGGATAGCTGTCAAATATTTTTCCAGTATACTGATGCTTATACCTCCCCCTTTCTTTCTCTGTGAATAAATATTACAAAAGCCTCGTAAAAAGGTGGTTTTGAAGGATTACAGTTAGCATCACTACTATGTAAGTCTTTACAACACTGACCAAACTGATACATATTTAATGGTTTGCATGGAGCAGCGATGGGATGCTCCTGACCAAGAGCAGCTTTGCACCTGCAGAAGCCAGCACTGCTCACAGCAACCTGTGAGCAGGAGCAGGCAGATGTGGAATTTCCCTCTCTGGTACCAAGAGACAAATTTAAAAATAGGCCAAATTTGCTGACATTTTCTGAAAAAGCTGGACTCAGGTTGGTGGGCTAACCTCTTTCACGCTGGTGTCCTTTCTGCTGACACTCTCCCTGCAATGGGAGTTGTCATCGTCTCAGACAGAAGGTGGGCAGCCCAGGCTACTATTTCCTCTGGAGAATGGACTGTTTGCTGCCAATAACCACATCTGCACAGAGTTTCAAACCAAACCCCAAATTTATAATACCTTGAAATTAATTGGAAGGTATGAAAAAGTAAAAATAATAATAATAATAATAATTTCAGTATTTCAACCTAACCCAAAAAAAGGAAAAAGACCAATGCAACTTACAACTATTTGCTTGTACTCTGCACAAATCACATTCTGCAGTAATTTCTGCAGGACAGTTGAAAGTGTAAGCAACTAAAAACCTGCATTTGGACATAGTATAAACTCTTGGAGCTAAAACTCGTAAAGTTTTAATATAACTAATTTGCTCTATCAGTACTACTAGCAGACACAACTTTTTTAATCTAGCATATTTACATGGTATCACAACAGGCCATATGAGTATCACATACTCTGTATGACCCATTTCCCTGAAAGCAGAAGCACAGGAATGTTTAATCTAACTGTTAAGTACATACTTAACCCTGGAAAATAAAATACCTCTCCAAGTAATCCAGTTTTCAGAAAACTGCTGCTCATTACCCCCACAGGGGAAAATCAGAAATGCAAGGACACTGCTTTTCACACGATGGTATAAGGAAAGTTTTGTTCCAGTCACAAAGTGTCACTTCCCTGATCAGCAGGTACTGAAATACATAGATCAAGACAGTCTGTAAATCATATGGGACTCGAAAGACAGAGTGCCCTTACTGTCCCATCTCCCAGTGCTGAAACTACATAGCCATTCTAGTACTTCTAGATCTACATTTCAAGCACAACTGGAAGGAAAACAGACACACCAGAAAACACGTACTAGCAGTCACCCACAAGACTTCTATGACTATAACATGTACAAAAGCATGAGTGCACACCACATGCACAAAATGATATTCACATTGCATCCGAGCAATGAGAAACACCACCATCCATACGACCATTACTTGACTCTTAGAATCAGGCATTCCAGGAATTTCTGTAAAATGTGGAGTAATTGGCAGCTATCTATTTCAATGAGACTGCACCTGTGAATTCTGCTTTTAGCTTCACTTCTGATTAAAGAGAATATACTTGACCTAAATCTTCCATTCAAAAGAAGCCTAGAGGATACACATCTGACTTCATAGTGTACTGGTTATTTCCATATCACAGATCTGCATGTAGAAATAAAAGATATCAAATCAAGCAGGGTGTGAAAATCAACATGGAGCATGACGAGTCTTGTGTGCTTCCTTGGCAGCCAATTTTGCCCTGCAGTTACCAGTCCACTGTGCTTATTTGTTGAGTTTTACTACCAAATTATTATTACTGAATTTATTAGTTGGGTTTTTTTCTTTTTAGCAAATCACAATGTAGAAATAAAGACATTCTATCAGAAATTATTTATGAAATGATGACAGAAAGAGCCTGATATACAGCTATATATTTGAAAACCTTAGAGAGATTTATTAAGACCTTGTGCCAAGTTCTATCATAAATTGAAACCTTTCAAAGTTAATAGAACATGAGGGTGCACTGACTGAAGAAAAGTTTAGAAATGAATTATTGAAAATTGGTGACCCACTCACTGTTTGAAAATTATTTTTATTCTATTTGAAATGCTCACTTAATATTTTAGTTTAAGAAGAAATAATATGGATCCATTAAAAACAGAGGGAATGAAATAAGCAATCATTTATTTTTAATAGAACTCTGATGAACTTAACTTTTTACTAGAAACTGTCCCAACAGGCAGAGAATGCTATGGCTGTCATTATTGCAATCAGTAACATGACAGGGCAGTGTTAACCTCAGAACTTATGCAAATGGTGTTATTTTGCACAGTCTTTGCACAACTACTTGCAGTGCCTGGGTCACATGAACAACAAAAGCATTACAAATGGGAAGAATTAAGGTGATAATTAATTAAGTTCTATTCAGGCTTGAGTTGAACTGAAACTAGAGGATAATAAACCAACTCTCAGTCCTTTAATTTCTTCTGTACTCTGCTCCTAAGTAAAACACACAGAAATGTGATTATATTACATCCTTCTTTTTCTTTTCTTCTTTAAACAGATGAAACAATAAATATGAAAGAAAAAGCACTGCTATATTTAACAATACAGATCCAAAACCCCTGTCACATCAATAATTCACAAAAGCCACTGAATTGCATGATGTGTTATGCCGGAAGATTTTATTAGGAAGTGAGACAATGTACATTTTTATTACTTGTATTTGCACTGGCAAAATACAGTCTGCTCTCATCTGCATTTAAGCAATAAAAACAACAGGTACAATAATTTTTTGAGCAAGGAAACATTCCTGAGAAAATTCACTCTCTTGCCAAATATGTCTGCTTTCCTAGGTGGGTTTTTTGTTCTTGGTAAAGAACTGGGGAACTTTCACCAGGAACCAGTAATATAGACCACATTCATTGCTGTAGGCAAGTTTAGTGTTAACCTAAGAACTGCAGAAATAGTTGATCAAGGAAGTGCCTTAATGTGTCTACAGGGGCATTTAAAACACTTTCCTGTTTAAAAACTGGGAAGCCTCATAACAACTTCTCCGGACAAAACAACCACACTGATAGTAGCCAGCTTTTTTACTTTGGCTTCTCTTGGCATATACTCCTCTATAGAGAGTCTTACTACAGTGAATGAAATAACCTGTGGAAGGAAAGTCTCAAGAATACAGAAACAACATAAGCAGTAATGATTGATTACCTTTATATGGCTGGAATAAAAGATAGTCGGTTCTTTTTCCATCATAAAATATTCAGTGCTATTGTATCATGTTTCACATTTTCAACTGTTATAAGAATCACATCTATTATTCTCTAAACTCACCACTGAAATATATGATGCATTGCTGAAATGTCTGAGGTTTATGTAGAAAACAAAATATACTGCAAAGTACAGTTTTGTTTCCATAACGGTACAGGTGTTAAATAAACTGCTCCTGTGGTGAACAATGACACTGAGTCTACCTGGACAGCATTGTTCAGTTTTACATTATTCAATGCTTTTGAATTGTCAGTTTCAATTAGAAACAAATCTGGCACAGAGAGAGAGATTGAACAGATCCCATTTTAAGTCTGCATTTCATCTTACACTTACACTGACAACTGACCTCCTGAACTACTGTTTTTAAGGTTTATATGTACTATATTACATACAGAAGTTATACAGGTATACAAATAAACTGCATATAGGTTAAATTGCTGAAACCAACTGGTCTTTTTTGAGCCACTCAGACAGTGCTGGCACCTGAAAAAAAGCCTGATACAGAAAAAGATACCTAAAAAAGACTGATAGAAACGGGTTCTTTTGCATGTCTGCATATTCATTGCCATGAAAGCAGCTTGGCTTGTTTATCATGTAGCTAATATTCTAGATGGTTCTTTTGTTACATCTTATTCACTTCTCAAGGACCTCTAACACTACACAGCAACTATACGTAGTTATTATATTAAGTTACAGAGTGGGAGATCATCTGTTTCTCATGTATGCATGTGAAGAGAGTCAAGGTTGCTATCAGTCCATGAGGACAAAGCACCAACACCAGCTCTCCAGCATTAGAGATTTATGCCCTTGCAGATGGGAAAAATTGCAACGCAATTTAGCAAACTTGGTAACGTTTCACAGGTTACATGTGACACTGGTGAATAATTATCATGTGGAGTCAAGACATTAAATGGAGATCCAAACCAAGTTAACTCCATGCCTTTTAAGCATGTACTGCAGCTCTAAGTGGCTTGACGTGGTCTCAAGAGATCTAAAGCCAGTCACTAAAATAACCCCTTCCTTGAAGAGACAGGTCTTTTCAGGAAGCAGTAACAAGTTAACACTAACATGTCCCTGCTCTCTGGCAATGCTAGGAACAGCAAATTAAGAACCTAAAAAGTCCCAGCCTAGGGTCAACTGTCCAAATCCTACTCCTGATTATGATTTCTTCAGAAAGCGTATCTGGCAAGTAAAGTACAAATTATGGTAATATGAGTGCCTAACAGATGTAGTATGAACATTATATTGATAGAGTACTTTGAATGTGTAGTTGGTATGCATAGTGACAAGCATTGCTAACTTTGGCTAAATCTATATTGCTTTTTGCAGGCTTGCCTGAATGAACTGCTGCCCCATGTTGTCCATAGTGGACATTGCCTTAAGTGCCTGTGCTAAGCAGATCCAAGCTTTGGGTAGCACCCATGTCTGATTTTCCTATGTGCTGAAGCACACATCCAGCTGCAGGTTTGAGCAGGCGAGCAAATAGTTCAGGCTTCAGCACAAGCTAGTGACAGCTGTGCTCAAGCCCTGCCTCTATGCTTCTTCCAACTAAGCTGCATGAATAAAGATTACAAAGTCAGCAACGTCACTTGGATGAAATAAACCTTATTAATCCAAATCTTCAAGGCTACCCATAACATTAATCTGAATAGCATTGTGAATGAAGAACCTAATCTGTGCACAAAAAGGCATAACTAGATCCTGTTTAACAAGGGAAAAGTTATGCTTTAACAAGGTTTACCTCTGTTCATCCTTGACTTGAGAAAATAAATAAGTAACACAAGCAGCTACAATAAGAATGAGCAATAATTTCTAGGTTCATTTTAAAACTGTTTCTAAATTAGTTTTGTCAAAAGAAAAAATCATCAATATTCACAACATAAATCCTGAATTGCTGGAGGTTAAGAGAGGAAAATTTATGTCTTACATTTTTCTTAATAAGCTTGTTACCAGCCATTCTCAGAAATAAGTGAACAACTAGATTGATGGCGAGCTGGAGCTACTAGAGCAGTACCTGTTCACTGTATTCATCCAATACTCTCAGGTAGTCAGCTCTTATTCAAATTATATTTGAGATATTTATGAAAGACAAGTTTATAAATAAATTTCTCCTTGGCAGATGAAAATGGCTAATTACCCTTAACTTTGATTAATGAAGAACAGAGATACTAATTTCTTTAGTTAAGGGGAAAAAAGCCCCTCAAATCTGTTTTCATTATCTGCAGAGGATTTTCCTTTAAAATCATTAGAAGAAAAATGTCTTTTTTCATCCTCTATAATAAGTGTTTCACATGGTTATGATTCAATATGTTTTACACTACACTGGTAATTCTCATTATTCTTCGAGTATCATATTTGAGGAGGTTAATACACCATTAACATGATTAACTTTTTAATAGAAGTTAAGCCGTATGGAACCAATCTGCACCATTCGGCCATATAAATGATTAGATAGAGAAGGTCAGCTTCTGCCCCACTGTGCCTGTGCAACGTCACTGGCTTCACTTGACTTTGCAGGCCTAGACCAAGAGGGGAACCTGCCTCTTTCTAGAAAGTGGAAGTATAAGCCACCATGCAAGTCACTGTTCTGAATCAGATGCTGTGCAGCTGATCCCAAGGTCCTGAGACAGCAAAGCACATCAGCAGTCCTGTCACTTTTGCCATTTATCTTAAGCACAGGTAACCTCACAGGAGCTCTCAGACTGAAAGACATTCTCTGCCCCCAAAACCACAGAAGCCTCTTCCTTCCTTTACCCCTTCCAGCAACTCAATGTCCACAATTTCCTTGCAATCTCCCCTAGCAGACTTTGCTGTAATTAACAAAGGCTCATGCCTCTCCTGTCCAGCCCACCTTCTTTCCCATGTTACACCGTGACCCTCCTCTCTTCTCAGTTCTTCTAAACGTGTTGTGGAAATAATAGATTTTACCAACCCAACAACCTCCTGGGCAGCTGGTTCCCACAGCTGGGGTGTGAAAGGCAAGAGAGATAAAACACAGCTCAGCAATGAATCACAAGCCTGAACAGATCCCAGAGGTCATCTAGTCCATCCTCCTACCCAATGGGAGGCTCAGCTATCCCCACGTCATTTCTTACAGGCTTCTATGTCATCTGCTTTTAAAAACTTCAGTGACTGAAACCACACAAGCTCCCTAGCCAATATATCCCAGTGTTACACCACCTTCACATGTTCAATCCTTACTCACAGGTTACATTTTCTGGGCCTTAGGTCTTTTCTCCTCTTTCTTTACAAGTCTTATCAGGTCTTTTCGTTTTCCCCAAACAAAAGCAGTTTCCTTTAAAAAACACTTCTGAAAGTGATCACTGAAAAACTTACACCTAGAATATTGCACCTGGAATTAATTTATTTTTCCACTGTACAACTGTAACATACTTTTAAGACTTACAATGATAAAATGATTCAAGTCTTGTTTGTTTTAACTCCATTTGTTTCACTGCAGATACACAAGTGTAACAAGTTCAGGCAGTAACTCTTGTCACATATGTGTCTGTAACACCTATTACTGAAACAGTAAAACATTAGCCATCAGGTCAAGGAAATTTTTAGATGTAAAAACCAATTCAATTTTCCATAGTCAAGTTTAATACAGACAACCCCAATGTTACAAAACAAGGACCTACCAAATAGATGAAATTCAACTCTGCTCAAGCTAACAGTTTCACTAGGAACACAACTCTGTCCACTAGCAAGAGCAGAGCAAATCAGGTTTGGCTCACCATTTTCCTGTACTCTGTGATTTCATATGTCACCTGTTTTCTCTCCTTTTTTTTTTTTTAATTATTGAAGAAGCAAAAGAGGAAGAGAACTAAAGCAATATTATAGTTAACCCATATCTTCTGGCTTATTGTTGGTTTTACTTTCCTCAGGGAATGGAGAGGAAGAAGGTGCATATAAAGGTCAAAAATACCTCATGTTGTAAATTAACTTGGTCTGCTGCATAGAGCAGCAAGGACAGAGGACACTCCTTACCAAGATTTTAAAACTCTGAAAACAAAAGACATAAAATTGTAGTTATTCACAGACAACAATAAATCAGTAACTTCTCTAATAAACTGGATATAATATAAAGTATATCTTTGTTTTAAACAGCGGATTACAAAAGCCAAAGCCC
Source organism: Megaceryle torquata (assembly GCA_024611175.1). Classification (NCBI taxonomy): domain Eukaryota; kingdom Metazoa; phylum Chordata; class Aves; order Coraciiformes; family Cerylidae; genus Megaceryle; species Megaceryle torquata. Next base: position 21,502 of record JANIJG010021134.1, read on the forward strand.
CCAAAAGAAAAGACGTGGGTTTGGCCCCAATGAAATTATTTTCCACTCTAACAAAGCAACGCATTACTGTCTGCAACTGCATTTCTCTATGTATGTAACTATCATACATGCAGCACTACTACAGCATAGGACCAAATGCAAGGACTGTAAAAGGACTTGAGGCCTTTACAGATGAGAAGTGTTAAAGGTTGTTTCACAGAGCCAAACCTTTAAACGAAATTAAACCAAAACAACCTGAAACAACAAATTGCATTTTAAGCAGCAGTTTAAGTCTTCACTATACGTTTTTTAAAAAATACATCATTGAGAAATTACATTTGTGATGGTCCTCTTTCAGCTGAAGGTGACCCTGGAAAAATTTCACAGATAAATCCATTCCCTCATGATTTTCATGACCTTTTAAAAGGTGTGGCAATGTCAGATAACAGATGTAATAAAATTTTTCACAGCTGACCAACTGGGCATTCCCAAGAAACATTAAGCTAGCTGGAGCTGAAGAACTAACACTTTGTTACTGAAAGTTTCCCAGATTTCATCTATCTCAAAATCAGATGGCAACGTGTTTCATGATGACTTCTAATCACAGGGAAAATATAATACAGCCATTGATATTCAAGGTATATTTTGACCCATTTCAGACAAATCACTTCATGTTCAACCACAACACATACAGTCCTTCTAATCCAAAAACAAAAGTGAAGATAAAGCATGAGAAAAATCTAACATTTGCATCAGCAGCATCCCAAGAAATATTAAAAATCTCCATCTAATTTTTAAAACACTCACAACATATAAAAAAGAATATTGATTTACAAAATCCACAAGGGATTATTTTCCTCAGATTACAAAACTGATAGACTTGAAAATCCAAATTTCATCATAGCTGCACATGCCCATTACATATACATCTGAATCTCAATGTGTAGCAAGTACACTGCAGTAATTATACTGTGCATTTTGCAGAATCTAAGGCAAAGATTTATAAATTAAAAGCTAAGTTTCTTCAGATATTATTACAGGTCACTACATCTCCAAACCTAAGTCATCATTCAGACAAAAAGCATTAACCAAATATTCAAAACAAACAAACAAATAAATGCACCAAAACACAAACCAGAATGTAGAGACTGCCCTAGAGGCAAGATTAGCAAACAATTACACCAGCCAGTGGTAACAAATACAGTACACAGCATTTTTATTTTTTCTTCTGAACAATTTGCTTTGTGTTCCCAGTATGGCAAAATCATCCTGCTGTTTTCTATATTCTAAAAAAATGCAAATCGTCAATAATCAAGAAAGCATCAGCTGATCCCATTTCAGGATGCAGCATGGGAGTATTAAGTGACTGAGCATTGATCAAATGACGACAGAATCTGGAGACTGAGTCTCAAGTAGTATTGGTTGATGCTCATGTTAAGTATGTTCATATTATATAAGCCTACACTGAAGTATTGTTTCTGCTGCTGGAAAGTGCTGTTAAAACTCTGCACACACAAATGTACTTGTAAAGCCAAGCACATACAAATACATTTCTCCTGCACAATCAACCAAACAGTCTTAAAATGGCCTGTTCTTAAGCCAACTTTCTGGCAAGGAAATATGGATCAGTACCTGATCCAACCATTTCACTGGTCTCGAGGTAAATTTGCTCACCATTTAATGTGTGTCACCTGCAGGAAAATTCATTTTTATGTAGTAAGCTATCAGCCATTGAATTACTTAAAATGAAGGTACCTTTTCTTTTCTCATGTACCTTGCACACACACAGAAGATGGAAGCAGCAGTATTTCAAAAGACTTTGCTTACATATCCCTTCTAAATGTATACAGTTCCCTAGGGAACAATCAACTCTGCAATGTCTGTGATACTCAGGCTACAATTACCAAAATGAGATGCATAACCTTTATTACACCACCAAACAGTTAACTTTACAGATTCTTTCTCTTACTTCAGCGCTCTCAAACCTTGCATCTTTTTTTAAGTAATCAACTGCTTCCAATCTTTGACACTGCAGCTACTGTGCATTCAATGCCAGGTGCTGCACACCTCACTAGCAGAAACTCAGCACAATGCAAGATCTTCTTCAGCCCATATAGTTTCATATACTGCAGTAGCATGACAGAATGCCTTTGGGATTTAGCAAATTCAAACAGATTCCATTGCTACATCACACAGAAAAACACCTTGAAAGTCTCCCTGACTTAAAAAAAAAGGAAAAAGAAAAAAAAAAAAAAGGAACAGCCTACATCTGCACACATGATAGTGCATTCCTGGCAGAGAATCTGCAATGCAAGAAGAGAATAATTACAGTATTTATGTTACCTTCAGTCACATAGTTGTGGTCTCGAAGAAAGCTGTGGTTAATTTTTCGTGTGTCCGTGTCCTCGCCCATTTACAGCAGGATTACTCAGCATGCCTATCCGCAGTGGACTGATAGCATCAGCAGAGGTCGTCACAAGAGCACCATCCATGCTGCCACTGCCTAGCAGAGGCGGAGAACACACTGGGCTACTGAGCACAGCATAATGAGAGCTAGTGATGCAGCACAGATTTGAGGGGGGCGAATAACGATCGGAGAAAAATAAAAAAAGGGGGGGAAAAAAAGGGAAGGAAAAAAAAAGAAGTAACGGGAGAAAGACGGAGGGAGAAACGGCTCCGATAAATTACGAATGCAGAAAGCCAGTGGGGAGCTTGCGCGAAGGGAATTGAGGCACTTCTCCCGCAGCTAAAGAATAACCCAATTGTTTAGTCAGGTACTCCTTAAACAAGTGCCCACGCAGAGTCTCCTCCAAGTGCCTGCTGCTGGGGATCTTGCTGGATGCTGTAAAAGTGGCAATCAGCGTACTGCAGCAAAACCCGCCCGGAGAAGGGCTCCGCTTGCTGTTGCTGCTACTGCTGTCATATGCCTGTGCTGCATCAGAGCAGGCCCCTCCCAGTCAGCCGCTCGCTGCCCAACCGCACAAGATCTGCATGTAGGAAAGTGAAAAATGAGACTGCAGGTAATTATTTTAGCTCTTCTGCTGGTAAGATGGGCAATGAAAAAATTAAGGGAGGGGATAAGGAAAAAAGAAGTTCAAGCTGCTTAAATGGGTTTGCATTGACATGTACTGCACACTAACATGTGGCCACAATTTTGTGCTAGTCAATACTGTCACATGCAGCAAAAGCAACAGTCGTTCACTGTCAGCCTGGATAAATATTACTTAAATTGTCAAATATCTGCCTATGGAAATGGAATCATTAGAGGCAAGGCAACCATTTGGAAAAAAGAAGGATAAAATAACTGTTATCTTTTATTCTTTTCTAGCTTTGCAGATGAAAGACAAATTACAAAGTATGAAGAAGATGAGGGCCAGAAAACAGTGGCTTCCCTGGACAGGAAAGAAAAGCTGGACAAAGGGAATGTTTGCAGGTCATTGGGTTTTCTTATACCTGATACTTTTATTCACTGTATTAACCCATTATCCTGGAAAAATAATGTTGAAATCAGTATACTCAGAAATAGGAGAACAAGTAGAAGAGAAAAATTAGTCAACCTCATTATAAAATAAAGCTTTTTCTTTAGTCCAAGTGTCTAATGACTTATAGCAAAATTCTTTCAACCAAACAGAGAAGCTGGTTTTTTAAGCTTTCAGTATCTGTTCATCAAACCATGAACTGTTTGCTGCAGAAGGCACATATTCTCGAAAGGTCCAAGCACCAATGAAGTTTAGAAATTTGAATAGTAAATAAATGTCTGCGTACCAAAACCAGCACTACAGCATGAGAGGAAGTATGCAATCACAAAACCAATGCAGGAGACAGAAGGAAAGTCCTTTGGTTTAGGCCATAGAATTGAACACGAAAAATACAATTCTGTTGTCAGCATTACTTCAGCATTTTGTGTAGTCCTGTGTGAATCTCGCAGAGTTTTTGATTTTGCTTTAGTTTCTTTTTAATGAAGCTAGGACATACGGTTCTTGCAGGTAAATTCAAATACCCTGTTATTACTATAAAATAGGCATCCTATTGTGGAAAAGTAGAGAACTATGTAAAAGCTTGAAAAGGGATAAACATCTAATTTGAGGATGAACTAAGTTTGGGAGAGAAAGAGTAACAGTGGAATGACCGACCTTCTTCCCTTTCTCATTAATAAAGCAACATAAACCAGAACCATCTTCAACCTGACAAGTCAGTATTATAAAATCTAAAGAAGATATTCAACACTTGCAACTGCATAGAACAACTTTTTATTTATATGCAGCTTTTGTAGCTGACAATACCAGAAACATTATTTCTGCACTGAGAGCACTGGTCAATACTGTGGTGTTACTGGCAGCTCTCCAGTGCCTGCCTATCCTCTTCAGTCATTTGTTGGTTTTGCCTATGCTTGTTCATGTACGAAATCCTTTCAAGTTTAGGATGTCCTGTCTGCTTACACTGGTACCATACACTTTTCAAGGCTGTACACAAAACCCGCTCTCTTTCTGTTTAGAGGGTGAGCATGCCAGCAGCAGCACCAAACAAATCAGGACCTGCTGTCACACAACCAGTGAAGTCTTCCTTATGAATAGGCACGGCCCAGTGCATAGCTGAAGTCTCAGGTACAAAGCAGTATCCTAAAACAACGATCCAGCCTTGCCAGCAGCTATGGGTGGAGCATCCTAACATCTATTACTCTGAATTTTCTACCTGTTTATTGGAAGCAAGTACAGGATAAATACCTGATGACAATACTAGCTAGAGTTCAGAAAGTAACTGGGGGAACCTGTAAATAGAATGAATGAGGAAATATACCTAGAAATTGATTGAAAAGAGAAAGAAGCCCTTGCAAATACTGGTATTTATTTTGTATAAAAATACTCTAATCTATGTGATGGAACTGGTTTGTTTTGCCCTTCCCTGCCACATTATTTTATCATCTTGAATTTGTTCCTCCAAAGACAAAAAAAGGGTCTGTGAGCAATACACATCAAACGTGAAGTCCCAACTCTGCTGAAGTCAGTGGCAAAGAGTACAACAAACAGCAAGTTTACACTCAACTATTTAACGCCATGGTGAGACCAGTCTGGGTCAAGAAGGTACTTCCATTCAGCATCTGTTCAGGAGACGCTCAAATATGTCTTAGAAAAATGACCTAGATGCTTTGTACCCTGATCTAGTTGAGAGGCATCCCTGCCCATGACAGGGAGGTTGGATTAGATGATCTCTAAGGTCCCTTCCAACCTAGGCTGTTCTGTTCTGTTACAAACCTAAGCTCCCTATATAGTCAGTGTAGCTTTTCAAGGGCAATTAAGAGAATCTGAACCAGCAACCTCTCTTCCTCCTTTTTATATATTGGGTGCTTAACATTTCTCAGTCAGGCACACAAGTTAAATATGCAGCATTAGAGAGCGTGGATTCCTCTGTGTAGATAACACCGAGCAGCTTCCTCTCATTACTATGATGACTGCTGAAACTGGAAGAAATGTCACTTTGCAGGGCATTTGATCACAAAAAAATCAAGAAACACGGTTGAGTAAAAATGCATAGGAACAATTTATGCCTACAAACATATGTAAAATGAACTTGTTCTCTCAAGAAAAAGAATTACATAGATAATTTATTATTGAAAATTAATAGATAATAAATGTGAAATATGTGTAAAATCTCAAAACAGGCAAATTGACAGCCTGTGAAAAAATACTGCAAAACATTTTATTGGTAAATACCTCTAAATTTCTGTGACCAGGGTGTCAGCAATTCTACAGCACCTGAGACAATGTTCCTGTCCTTCCACATAAGCTCACCAGTCACTGCCCCTTATTTGTCATCGATCAGTTGAAACTTTGTGATTTCTATTATCTATCAGTTTGATACTCCTTCCTTATTAGGTGTAATTTAAGCAGTTAAAGTGTTTTCATTTTTTCTAGAAGCCGTGTACTTAGTATTTTTGTGAAGTCAAGCCAATAACTCCCATCCAGAGAGAGGTTCACAGACAGCTTCCTTAGGCATCACATCTGGATCAGATCATGCTTTCCTTGTTCTTCCCAGTTTCAAACTAAAAATACCAAAATTCATAAGGAGAAACAGAATAAGGAGGAAGCCTTTAACAAAAACACTACACAATATCTCCTGTGTGTATGCAAATGCTTTCCCCAAGATTATGAGCCAAATCTTTACAGTGTGGCAAGTTATTAGTAGTCCACTGACTTAAGTAGGTCAGTTCACATGAGAAAGATTAGCAGAATTCAGCTTTAAATTTGTAGCAGAATGGAAATTCGTGACAGAACGTTTGCAGATAACTAGCTATGCCGTTTTGAAATGCTCCTTTTTTATCAATCCCAGTACTAACCTACATAATTTGATCTGGTCATAGGGTGGGGGAAAGGAACCTTTGATCGAAAACGTATTAGTTATTTGTACTTTCACAGTAGTTCACAGTCCTACTCATAAAACAAACCACTAATTGAGCTGGATACTGTACAAACATTGCAATAAAAGAGTGCCCAAACCTAAAGAATTTACAAGTAAACTATAAAACAGAAGAGCTACCTACAGATCAGCAGAGTCATTTAAGTAAACAGTGAGTCAGTAATGAGGATCGAGTCCTGGTTTTGAGCTCCCTTCAAAAGGAGGTAATTAGAGACTTTGTGGAGTGCAGCAGTAAACAAAAACTGTATTCAAGAGGTTGAAACATAACTGCATAACAAGAATACAGTGAGCTCAGAGGTAAAAGGAGGAAGACTGAGTAGCAGGTCAAGGGCTTTTTCTTTTTCTCTCCTCCCCAGAGAGGTAAGAGCCTAAGCATATTTAGATGCATTCTGAAGAGTAAGATAATCAGTGAAAGGGTCAGTGGACAGTGAGAGGTAAAGTAAAAGACAAGGAGGAAAGTAAAAGACAAGGCCAAGAATGACACAGATGCCAATACAGACTGCAGGTATCAGTAAGAGAAGAATTAAAAGGAGCACAGCAAATAGAAACTGAATCTGTGCCAGGAAGATAAAAAATTGATAGGATTGGGAGAGAAAATAATTTGAGAAAAGGAAGAAACCTGTATTTCACTTTGTCAGATTTTTTTAAATCCTTCACCTCAAAAGAGGAAAGTAGAGAAAAAAAAGGAGCTTGAGGATATTCAAGTACATCTCATTACATGACGCCTACTTGCAAAGGAATTAATCTAATAGCTCTGTGACAGTAAGTGTATCATAAATTACTCTGGTAAGAGTTTACCTTAAAAATAAAAATCTCTATTCCCATACATTTCTCAACAGTCCTTTCTATATTTGTCTAATACCCAGATATAACATGATACACAGCACTACCATTCAATTCCATTTTTGATTGTTTGACAGATAAACAAAAACAGATAAATAATGCCAAAAGTTAACATAAAAAGTAATAACAGAAGAATTATATCAACCATAGTTCTCAAGTAAAAAGTAATTTTTTTTTAGTCTAACAGCTCAACAGTAATTTTATAGAACCTTTACATTTATAGTATTTAATTTATATTTAAATACACAGTTACTGTATATGAAAATAAATATTTTACATTAAAAATCAAGATATAGAGCAACATTGTTGAAAAAAACCCACTGCTATCACAACTGCAAAAATTTCTATTATTCAGAAAGGGGAACTTCTTTCAACACACTATCTTTTTCTGTGTTAAACCTAAAAATAATACTTCTCCAGAAGAAATAATTTATTTTTAGCCTACGTACTCTAGACACAGAATAAAACTAATGCCTCCCAGCACCTGGCAATTTTAGAAAGTAAGCAATTAAAAATTATCATCAAGTAATTTCAATTACAGAAGCCAACTTCCTTCAATATCTTTCACCCTATCTGTTTTGGTTAACGCTGCATAAGGATCGTTAGCAGAGTCAGTGCCACTTTAAGGTATGTAGAAAGACAGAGCAAAGGATGAACTCCTCACAGCTTTTCACACAGGTACCAGCAGTTTTGCCCTTCTTTTTTTTTCTGGCATGCTGGTGATGCTGGTGGAGCTATCAAATACGGAGAGCTCTTGGCCTAATTTAATCATCTTTTCTAAAACCAAGCGACTGCAGCCAGGATATCTGGATGTAATAGTTCCTGCAAGAAGTCCTCCTAAGGCAAAACAGATGCCCTGAGCTATGACATCCCTGTGTCCCCAGGGTGCCCCCCTGTGAAACAAGCTCTAAGGCCACTGTATTACCTTGGCTCAGAGCAGTAGGTTTCCCCATCTTTCCACAGCAGCTGCATACACCATGGCTCTCACCTAGCTCCACAATGGCATGTTAATCCACAGTCTGGCAACTCTGCACTGAGCACTGCTTTCAGCACTTCCCTTTGGAGAAAGGAAGAAATTGGAAAGATAAACAGTTTCCTATCCACTGGCTTGGGTCTGGTCAGAGTAAGCCTGAAGCCGGACAGACCGAGCCTAGCAGGTAGTAGTCATAGTGGAATCTGGCAATGGGGAAAGTACAGAAGGGCACAATCCCATGAGCTCATATCCTTGGATAGCACTGAAACACTATGTTAGAGACAGCAACTGCATCTTTGGCTCATCCTTTGGTGGTTTAAAATCACACCTAAAACAAATACTGCAATCTATCAGCTAATGAGCACAAGAAACCAGTAAACAAGAGTGTGAAGAAATTCCAGTCAACATGAATGGAGTAAGTTCTGCACACTCTAGGGACAAGTTTTCATTTGGCATATTTCAGAATACTGTAACAGATTCCAGCAGGATTCCAGATAGAGAGATGGAAAGCCAGGTTGCAAAATGACTGGGGAAGGAAAAGCAGAAACAACAGGCAAGATGCCAGAAGGAAAAGTTGGAAGTTTTCCCAGAATTTACTGATTTGGAGATTAAACCTATTCAGTGACTGCAGCAGGAATGGGAGGAGCGGTCCAAGGGAAAGTGCACAAGATGGGGAATCAAATACCAAGCACTAATTCTGTCTGGGAGGCTTTAGCGAGGTCATTACCTTCTCTGTGCTGCTTTTTCACTCTTCTGCTATTTTCCCTATTTAAACCAGAAGTTACATAGGCATAAACACTGTCTTCCCTATCACAGTCATCAAATGGAGACTGATGCAGTACCCCTGAGCAATTCTGACATTTAGAAAACACTGTCCCCTAGCTAATAAAGCTCATGTGTTTGTAAAACAAGCTTCTCTGTCCTCTAAAACATGAGGCAGTTATATATTCCCCTGCAAACAGCATCATACAAAAAAACAATGTAGAAAATGCAGCCTCCTAGAAGGGTTGAAACTGAGTCCCACATAGAAAACCTATCACTGATGGGGCCTGTCACTGTGCCAAGGAAACCAGCCACACTGATGGGTAAGCAGAACTGGAGCCTGAGGAGGAAGGTAGGCTTTGGGACAAGTGTTGAAAAAACGTTTCCAACTTAGCCTTTACTTTCAACAGAGGGTACTCTGTTCCCATATTTCTCAAGTTGAAATACAAATAAATCCCAAAGAAATATTACACTGGATTTGGTATCCCTGCATTACATGCTAGAGAAAGTATACTAATTTTACAAATTCAGTTCAGTTTTAAAAATACTTTACACAGATGTTAATTACCTTAGAGCAACACTTGCCTGCTGTCTCATACCTAGTAAATGAGATAGTGAGTACCTTGTTACTATTGTTGGGGGGGGGAGCCCAAGGCATTTTCTCTCTGAAGTGTTACCCATGATAGCATCCTCTTTTTGAATGACCCTATAACATTGGCAACTCTCTACCATCTTCTACTGTTTTGCAATGCAGAAAAAAATTTTAATGCATGCCTTTACATGCAAGCCTGTAAAATTGAGATGTGTGCCGTTTATTCAAACTAACATTATTACATCCTTTTAAACACACAAAAAGCAGGAAATATATTCACACTACTAAAAAAATTATGAACCTGAAAAGCAGTAACATGTCCTAAGAAGGATAGCTAAAATCCTGCTTTAAAGGGATGGAAATCGTGAAGGGAAGAAGTTTCAGCGGCTGCTTGTGGTGAACGGATCACAGGCACCAGAGCATGCAGCGCTAGTGGTTGCTGATGGGCACTGTCACAACAGTGGAGCCTCAGAAGCTAAACTGCCTGCTGACTCCCCAGCACTTCATCCAGCATGCTGTCAGAAATGGTTTCCAGACAAGACCTATCATTCCACAGCCAGGCGAGGCAGTGATTACAAAACTAACTTCATACCCTAAGACAAGATGACCCACATCCCAAATATAGATTTGTAGAGGTCAGCCTCTGGAGTGGGACGTGAAGCTGGCTGAGACAGAAAAGCCTGAAAAGAGTCTAACAGAGAACCTGAAAATATGACATGAAATAATTATAAAATTGTCACTTGGAGGCACTGGACAATCCAAAGTAATAATGCTGAAAGAGGAATTCAGAGCAGGGATGCAGGCACTGACAGAACTCCCTTAAACTTTGAAGACATGCTTGTGTGAATATTTGTTCAAGAAACGAACTGGGAAGAGAGGGAGGGAATCAAGTGACAACAGGATTCAAACCCATGCTGAAGGTTCACTTACATCCTTCCTGAATAGCAATGGACCAAAAGATGCATTTGCAGTATCTTAATGTGACATCTGTGTGGTGAGGCTACTACAGTCAAAACACTGGGAAAGGAAAGCAGGTTCTAAAACAGCTTCTAAAAATCATCACTCTGAAAGCATTAAGCTGGTAAGATATAGAAATCCTGAAGAGACAGAGCTTGAACAATAAAAAAAAAAAATTAAAAAAAAAAAAATCAAGAGAAAAGCAGGTACAAAGAAACAAACTTTCTGCACAAGATCACAAGAGGAAACAGAGGAAATTACTTAAGCAAAGAATTAAAAATCAAATTAAATTGGCATCCTGTATTCACTTTGACATTAAAAAGCAAACCACAGACACTCTTCCTAACATTTTGCTAATTCTGAAATCAAAATATTTCAGGACGTAATAATTCACTAACAATTCCTGCACATGGCAAGTCTATTAAGCAAAATCAACATACGGGATCATTTATTACTGTCTTTGCATTCTACATACGATCATGCAAATATGACAGCTTTGAAGGGAACTTAGCCTGAAAACCTATGCTTTTCACAAGACTGCAGAGACAAATATATTCTCTGCAGATAAATAACATGATGTGATGGAACATTCATCCTAACTCATTCCTTCCACCAATGTGTTTCATTAATTCAGACAGGCACAGTGAAAATGCCTTTTTCTCCAACATTACCTTACACCACAAGGAGCAGTTACTGATTTCTCTGTTCTACAATAACTAAGGAGACAAGTGAATCCAGTGACTCCAGAGTGACTGCAGATCCCAGCCATCCTGAGCCAGTTAGAAGGAACTGCTGCAGAACAAAAAAGCTGTTCTAGAAAAAGATACAGTGCTAATTTTTTTCTTATATGTAAAATTTACTACAATACCTTTGGTGCAGTCTCAAGAGAGAGGAAATCGCTCAGAAAACAAATTGCATCCCTATAAACAATAATTTTGCTGTTAGCCTTTCCTCTAGATCATCCAAATATTTAAATTAGTGTAGTATCTGACGTGCAGTAACAAATGCTACACCTGCTGTAAGAGCTGCAATCCTGAAAAACTACTCACTTGAAAACAACAACAACAACAAAAAAAGCTAAAAATAAATTCAAGCAATTAAAAAAAGGAAAAAAAAAGAAAACCAAACACAAGCATACAGTGGTGTGAGGGGGAAAAACAAGTTATTTATAAGCAGAAAGGTAGAAATAATGTTAGCACTGAATGAAAATAAAAGCTTGCAAGACACGATATACCCCAAATTTTGTGGAGTATTAAATCCCAATTCTACACTGCAGTAAGCAGCAAATGAACCCAAATGTTGTGTTATACTTCTGACCACTGTCATACAAACAACAGGAATCAAAATTCAGAAAAAAAGAACAGATTACAGAGGTGATGTGGCATTGGAAACAGAGAATTACAAGGTAGAAAGTGACAGAGAACACTCTTGTAGGAATAAATTGCAAGGAATGGAAGGACAAGTATTAAAAGGAATCATTTTTATTGTGGCTCGAGACATACCAAGTGCAAATTAACTAAAACACATTGCTTATTTTGAACTATACAAGGGAAAGTGTAGGTGGAAAGTTACTAATTGATTCTGCAACCTAATAAAGGACCAATCACCTACAAATTAAGTGTTGCAATGAAAGCAGGAGTGGTGCCTGGCCCCAAGGAGAATCTGGAAATTTGGGGTGAAGTGCTCAGCGCAGAAACTGCCAATTGAAGAGGGAGCTCCCTCGAATAGGCACCTGAAGGTTAGACGTCTCAAACAAGATGCCAAAGGAGACGTGCTTGCTGATGTAAGATCCAGAGCCTGAATATAAACATAGTCCTAATAGTTGGTGCAACTAAAAATCCCCTGAAGAAAATGGGAAACAGTCTTATAATAGTGCACTGATAACTTGCATGGGAAATCCAGTATCACTTCTTTTTCATTCAAGTGGAAAAACAATCTGGGTATGGACATTTACCATCCTTCCTGGTGAAGCTGCACCAGGTGTCAACAAAAAATGACCTATTTCTAGAATCAGAAATGATCCCAACTAAAAAGAAAATCAATCTGTGTCTTAGCAATTGAGACGCTTACCATAGCAAGGAAATTTAGGGCTTTTTGAGCCAAACTTGAGGTCAATTTTTTGTACTTGAAGTTACCTTATGCACATAGGAGAAACAGTCCTTCATACAGGATCTGGAACCCCAGCTACATGCAGCTGCCTGTAAGAGGAAACTGACCTTGGCAGAAGAGGGAACAGGAGCCCAGCATAACTTGCTGTTGGAAAAGAAAGGTTTGCTAAGCAAAATCAAGCCCTAACATGTCATTAACCACTTGAACAAAAAAGAAGGGGAGGGGCAGCCACTTAGTGTTTTTTTGCTAAACTCTGTGAAACTATATTTAACCTTACTTACATCTAGACAGGAGCTAACACAGCTGCTGACCAAGCATAAATGCTAGGCCTTAAAATATCTATAGGCTGTAACAGAATTGAACTAATCTCAAGAAATGAACTGCTGAGCCAGCACAAAGACCAGAGCATGGGAAAAGTAATGCAATAATGGTATGCTTAATAAAATTATAAATCAAAGAATAGAATGATGTCTCTCTGGTGAGTGCAGCAGAAAAGGATCAACACTGTAAAGCCCAGCAGACCCCCCTGCTTTGTCCACAATTACTGCCAACCTGCATAAACTGCTAAAAATCCCACCTTGCTGACTTTTGAATTTTCCTTTATCCCCTCAAAATGGCCATGACCCACAGCTTACTTCCCTGGTTTCCCAGACTGCTCACTTGTTATTTTATTGCTTCCATTACAGTCCTCAGATCTCAGGGTCACTGTGCCCTTAGGCATGCTGTCTCATAGATTGGTCTTCCTCACCTCAGTCTGAGGAATTGTTCCTTGAATCTCTCTGAACAACCTTGATGCCCCAGGAGGGATGTCCTTTGATCCCCTGTGCCATAAGTGTGAGCTGTAAGGGCCAGGAGGGGGGTCTTGTGTATCTTAAGAGATGGGGAAGCTTAGGTATCTGAGAGGAGAAGTGTCCACCACAGCCACAGAATTACATATGCTAATGACAGTAGGCTCTTCCTCATATGCACTGTCATTGATGTAATCTTTTTAGTTATAGAATTCCTCCATCAACACACCCACTGTCATGCATACCTCATCATCACCTACCCCATGGTCTGATTGCTGAGATTGCCTGTGATCCTTACATGTTCTCATTATCCCATAGCTAAGTACCACTGATTCTTAGCTGTCATTGCTCAGCTTTGTCCAGAAATAGCTCGAACTTCCAGATGTTACAAATCCCATCTATCTCCTTGTACAACTAGTCTCCTTCCTTGCCAGATAATACTCCCTCCACGGAAGCTAACCGACATTAACACAGTTTCAGAAACATAATAAAAAGGAAATAAAGTTGCATTTTCTCTTGGGCTAAATGTATGCATGCAAGAAATATTCCAAGCCTGGGTTTAGCTTCCAGGGTAATTCCTTACTTAGTTTCAGAAGCTCAGTAGCACAATGGGAACTATCTAGGAAGTTTAGCAATTTCCACAAATAGGCAGCCTATTAACTTGATTACATATATTTGTATTTATCACATTTGTATTAAGCATATACCTAAGCCCTGTTTAGCATCTAACCATAAATCTCCCCCTCACATCTGTTAAGGGCTTTTAAGAAATTTTATTCAGATACAATTACATTATCAAAGATTCTTTCAGGTAAGATGTGGCAGAAATTTTTGTCCATATGCATTTTGCATAGTTCTATTTAAAGAAATTTAATTTAAAGACTTACTTAGTAACACACTTAGAACTGTAACTTCTATGATTCCTTGGACTGTAATTAAGGGCAGCTTCTTAATTATTCAATTTATCTAAAACAAATGAGGAAGATTTATCTTTCATTTGCACCAATATAACTGATAGATGTGAGCATTTTGAGTTCACCAGAAAACATGTGAATAAACCAGTAATTTAACATAACTTCACTGCAGAAAAAAACACAGTAAACTATCTATCTATCTATCTAGGTAAGTAAAATAGAAAACACTAAAACCTGAAATCTTAATTGAAGTTCTTTACTAACAGTGTCTAACCAAATCCCTTTCTAAAAGCACACCATTCATCAGATACCTGCTTACAGCAATTGAAATGCTGAGAACACAGAGGTTTGATTTCTACTTCATATTTTTTAAATAACACTGAAGTACTGCAGTCTTGTTGGTCTCTGAGCTAGGCTGAGGTGGGGTTTAGGCTCAAAGGCTGAAGGGAGAAGGGTTCTTGCAATCCCAAAGAAGCAAGATCCCAAATCCCCTCTCGCCTCTAAGCAAGAACTACAGCCCCCAGAACTGGAGCTCTGGAAGCCAACACACCAGATTTTTGCCAATCCACCCCCCCCATTTTGCACAGCAGCCTCTTTCAGCCTCTGTATTTCACTAAAATAACTACTTTTAACCATAGAGATTTTTTATAATAAACCTATTTTCAGTTTATTCTGTTCTAGTCAAGGCTCCCCTAGAATGCTATTTTTTGATTCTTGCAACACTACACCAAAATAATGTGATAAAAGGTCTAATGCTCCAAGAAGCATAAATCTAGCATTTCTATTTACTGAGTGTCTTCTGAGCTCAACTCCTTCATCCTCACTCCATCAGCAAGACCCCTCACCATGGGACACTCACTCTAACAAGGGTTTATTAAGATTTTGCTTCGCTGTAAGTGATTTCCTATAACCAGGTCTCCTAACTCTCAAACTTCATAAAGACTATATTTAATTTTTTTTTTTTTTTTTTTTTTTGGCCAGGAACAGCCTTTTTGCATGAAACAATGTTCACTACAGTGATTCTGTATTCTGAGAAAAAAAAAATATTTGCAGGAAAAAAATTTAAGAAAAATAAAATTACCATCTTGAAATTCAGAATTTTGCTGAAACTCAGATCAGTTTTCAGACTGCAGCACAGAAGTAATAATATTGCATTTACATATTTTGCAATATTATCCACATTTTCAAATGGAAACATGTTTAATAGGGGTGAAAATGTTAATGATGCTTCAGAGAGTATAGAAATTCATATAAGATAGCTATTGAGTATCAATTCTTCCACCTTTCAGGTGACAGTAATCAGAAGACAGCGAAGAGTTCCAGACCTGCTGCTGGCAAACAAACCTGAGGACAAAGCCCCCTCCCTCCCAGCTGCTGTCTCCAGGAAAAGGAAGTGAGTACAACCAGAAAACACAGTTTGGGACCAGTGCTTCTGACTAAAGAGGCAAAATCATGCCAGCCCTTGGAAATAACTGCTATCACCATTGTAATTATATCAAAAAGAAACAACACAGGCATAGGACTGTAGAAACAATGTGGCTAATAAAAAATTTGTTATTGAAGCTAGGAAAAATTTCAATAGTGTTATTTAACAGCATGACATTTCTGCAGCACTGCCAGACTTACAGACAACTGTTGGGAAAAATGCAATCAGAACTGGCACATATAAATTATCATACCTTACATTTTATGGATATCTCATTAAGATTTCATATTTACATTTGAGAGTCTTATTTTTGAGATCTGACCATACCAGCAATTGCTACTACTTGTATTACTGTAAGTCTATGAGGTCATTAAGACCTTATGATGACATTATTCAAATACAACAATGTGAATTCATCACGTAATGATGGCATTCAGTTGCAACCAGAATGAAATGAAGGGAAGACTACATAACACTCAACGGGAAAAAAGTTTTGCAAAGCAATATTTGTCTTTGAAACACAATGGAGAGCACACCTTGGAGAATTTGATATTTTCAAGTTATAGGATGGTCTTTGATTCATCCTACTCTTAGAAAATCTCCCTACATTGCCACATCATAAGTCCCCAAAGCCAGCACTTTGCAGTGGGGGGGGGGAGGGTACATGACCCAACTCTTTAAACAAAAACTGGGTTTCTGACAAAATAAAAAGGATCAACTAGAAAACTCCCAATAATTCACTGGAACAGATGGAATTTGCTTAATAACTTTAAGATCATGCAGTTCAATAAGAGGAATTACAAAGTCTGACACCTTGGGAAGAACAGTTTGGTAGAAGAGGACCTGGGGTCCTGGTGGGCACCAAGTTGAACATAAGCAGCAATGTGCCCTTCCAACAAAGAAGGGTAACAGCATCTTGTGCTGCATTAGGAGTCTTCCCAGCAGGTGGAGGGAGGTCGCTGCTCAGCACTGCAGCCACATCTGGAGTGTTGTGTCCAGTTCTGGGCTACCCAATACAAAAGCCAGGGAGATACTGGAGAGAATCCAGCAAAGAGCCAGAAGAATGATGAAAGGACTGTAGCACCTCACATATGAGGAAAGGCTCAGAGAGATGGGGCTCATCAGCCTGAATAAGAGAAGGCTCAGGGGGGGCCTTATCCATGTCTATAAATACCTGAAAGAAGGGTGCAAAAGAGGATGGAGCCAGGCTCTTTTCTGTGGTGCCCAGTGACAGTACCAGAGGCAGTGGACACAATCAGAACACAGAAGGTTCCCTCTGAACACCAGGAAACACTTTTTTACTGTGAAAGTGACCAAACACTCTGGCACAGGTTGCCCAGGGAAGTTGTGGAGTCTCCAGACTTGAAGATATTAAAAAAACATCCAGACACAGTCCTCAGTTACTGGCTCTAGGTAGCCCTGCTTGAGCAGGGGTGACATGACCTCCAGAGGCACTTCCAACCTCAACTGTTCTGTGATTCTATCAGATCATGTTGTTACAGGCAAAGTTCAAGAATAAAAGAGCAAGTCTACATATGGTTGCATTATTTGAAATAGTAACAAAGGAATAAAGACAGCAAAAGAAATGCAATTCTACATTATATTCAATAAGAATCCCCCTCAGTCACTTCAACACCACACACAATTTGTCAAGGTAGTAAATTTGTCCTAACCCCCACTTTGCAGCTGAGTTGTCCTACATCTTGTCTGTACTGGTCAGTAAATTTGTCCTAACCCCCACTTTGCAGCTGAGTTGTCCTACATCTTGTCTGTACTGGTCAGTGCTGGCACAGCTGTGTCCTGCAAGACAGCTCTGGCCATCATAGGTGGTAGGGCTGATTCAGGGCTTTCAAACCATCTGTCCCCACCCCCAGCACTGAGGACACCTGAGGATTTTACATGTGCTAGTAGAGGATGAACAGTTGCTCTCCACCCTTCTCTTGCCCAGCTTTGGGCGTACCTCAACTAGAAATTCTTTCAGCTTCAAGATAATTTTGCTTCTTTCTCTCTTACAATACCATTATAACTCTTGAAACCCTTTACAGTCACATGTCGTGAGAAACACTAGTCATAACACTGATCCTTCTAAACTCTGCTGCTGCCACAAATGGTGGAGTTTCTGCCATTAACAAAAGCCTGACTCACTCCTACTCCATTTTAAGGTAAAGAAACAATACCATTGCATTGCCTATACCCCATTTGGAAAGAAAAATAAATAATTAGAATGGATTCACAAAAAGCTAGACTTTGACGCTTAGTTTTGACCTGGGCTGCCTTTTTGTTTTTTCTGTTTGTGAAGCACTGTAATTGTTTACATACAATATAAATTGAATCTATGGCATGCAAAATACGGACTCTGCAGACTCTGTAGGTAACCTGGGGTTATAGGTTAAAAAACACTGACATCATGACAAATTGCTGTAATTTGAGGAATAATCTGAAATCCTGCTGGGACACAATTGAGTCTGTGAGTCTAGTTGTTAATGATAATAAAAGCTGACACAGTATAAATGATAAAATTAAAGAGAACACCCAGTAATATAAGTACCTCCAACATATGACATTGACAATCCAGTTAAGGAAGCTGATAAATTTTCATTGACAAGTAACTTAATGCTTCATTTCCAGTTACAGAAGCTCCACATATTGGTAGAAATGCAACCACTAAGTGCTTTTGTCTTTTCTTGCTTACATGCTATCTGTTTGTCATCATTTTAAACGCATGCAGTTTTCATAATATCTTCAGTAACACAAGGTCATAATTCCACTTCCTGATTAGTTTGTATCTATGTACCAATAGAAGAAAACCTGTATTTTTAATGTAGTACACCCATGATACCATCTCTGACATATCATAAACCAGCTGGCAATATAAAATATAAATTGGCTAGGTACAAGAACAGATGATTCATTAATTACTTACTATATACCAAAATAAGAAAGACCAATTTTACAGTATCAAATGGCATGTGTAGCTGCTAATTAAAAACTATATTAAAAAAAAAGAAAAACAAAAACCACTAATCACTGAAGGGTTGGGTTGGAAGGACCTTTAAAGATCATCTAGTCCAACCCCCAAATATATACGTATATATTACTATTTTTGAAATATTAATATTTCTCAGAATTTAAAAGCATGGGTATTGAGTTCTGATCTGGCTTTGCTTCTTTATTTTTATTCCCCCACAATACCTAGATATTAGGGTCTATCATTATAAGCATCACCAGATTTTTATTTACTCTTCATACTGAATTGTATCTTTCACAGGCCTCACACTTCAGATCATTATTCTTAGCTTTGCAGGATCAGGGGATAATGTCTTCTCACAAATACAATTTACAAGACAAGTAAACCATATGCTGCTATTGTTAAAAATCACATAAATCCTGAAACTAAAGCTAACAGGATTCTGATATCTCTTCCTTCTCATAGTACAGTCAATGGGGGTGGGGAGTTTTACATCAAAAATTGGCTGTATAACAACAAAGAATGTAACAATGGAATAAGTAGATCAGCCAATCCTAATAAACCACTTGGATTTGCTTTAAAAGTGCAGGAAGACTCAGATCCATCCTTTGGACTGCATGTTGTGATAAAGTCTAAAACAGTAACACCACTGACACTTGGCTTGCTTCCAAACCTTTTCCAGCTTAATCCCTAAAATAAGCACTCAAAATTGAAGACTGCAAGGTTAAAAAATGCTATGCTTTTATTCATAATTAGCAACCAACTGCTACTGCTACCTCATCTTACAGAACATGAATACAATTGATCTGCCTTTCAATGGCAAATTGCATTTGCAATTATTTCCAGGTTTTTTACATCATTGAAGCCTCTGTGTGGGGATCCAAAGCTGCACACTCAGCCTGTTACCTCTGTGCAGTGGATTCTGAAAGTAATGACTGTCACACAGGATATCCAGTATCTTCTGGCACAGTTCTATGTTGCACAATGTGCAGGTGTCTATTAAAGTTTTATATTACTACTTATCAAAGATGTTCTAAAATTTCTACTGGCTTATTTTCATATGCCATTTATCTTATTCTCATATTATCTTATTTCACAAAAGATCTTGTCTTTTCTTTACTCCTCTCTATAACCAGGAGCTTTTTACTGACACCTGCCAAAGAAGGGATTGGGGCCAGGCCAATCAATTTTCTCCTTAGTAGGATTTTCTTCTGTTGAGGTAGAAACCTTATCAAAGGAAATAGCTTCCAGGAACTCATCCACAGGACAGAATGGAGAAATACTGCCCAAGAAAAAATTAGATTTTTATTCAGGGCACACAGTTTAACCATGTCACAGCTGATAAAGAAAAGCACAACACACTTCACTGCTGTGAAGCACCTCAAAGAAACAGTTGTAATTCAACTCCACTGAAAGCCACAGGTCCCCAGGATAAGATGATGGATTTGGTCATTTCTTCACCCAATGTGCTGTCACTGACCTCTGCGCTGCCCAATAGGCTTCTGTCCAGTTCTGCAGACTATAAAATTATTAAAGTTCTCCAGGTCAAACAGTTTAAAAGTTCCAAGTTCAAATTTTGAAGTAAAGTTATGAAATTAATATTTCCTATCTAACAAGACTATCCAAAAAATTTCTGTAGTCAAGTGTTGTGAACTGTAATCAAACACACAATTAATTACAATGAAAACTGATCTTGCTCACAACACTCTGCTATACAGGAAATAGCCCTACATATTTGGTTTGGCAAAAAAAGGTCAATCACTTCACTCAATTTTAATTTCCAGTAATAAAAAAATATTCTAAATACAGGTGTTTTTAAAACCGCACCATAATGGAGCAATCATAATTACATAAAGTTGACGAGCATTTTGTCTCACTTTTTACACCAGAGTTTTGCAGCATTTTGCACCCAGGTTTTTATCTATTTGCTATCAATACAAAGCAGCACTATACAAACAAATCAAGGCTCCACACCATGGACTGATGTCATTCCTTAATTTACAAAGCCCATCACATATTTCACATAGTACACCCTCTTGAACAGGGTTGATTTTATAAGAACTTTTGCATGGGTCAAGTTATGCAAGACTGGGGCCCTTCTTACCCTAAAAACAACAGTACACCTGTTCAAGGAAAATACCCAGTACATAAACATGACACTGGAACAGGTTGCCCAGAGAGGTGGTGGAGGCCCCATCCTTGGAAATTTATAAGACCAGGCTGGATGGGGCTCTGAGCAACCTGCTCTAGTGGGAGGTGTCCCTGCCATTGGCAGGGGGGTTGGAACTAGATCATCTTTAAGATCCCTTCCAACCCTGACAATTCTATGATTCTATGATACTGTAAGTGAAAGAACTTTTACCGAGATCTTTTAAGCACCAAATCATAATTTATGATGAAAGACAGAAAATAAATTCTGGCACTGTATTTCTACAGAAACTAATGACAAGTCTGAAAATTGACAGTAAAAATAGACAACAAACATGCATTAAAAAGTCTTGGAACTATCTTTATATGTTTGCCATTAAGACATTAGGCCACGTAAAGAAGCAATTGATCTTTACTACATAAATAGATTCTCTCAAGTCTAGTCTTCCCATTTTTCAAATCTGTTTCCAGAAACAAGTGATTAGAGAAGTGATTGAAAAAAAAAATTATAATATTTAAAATATAAAGCATACACAATAAATAAAACTATTTAAAAAATAAAATAGAATTTAAATCTTTTTTTAAAGTTGCAGAAGGAAAAGTTGAATGTAAGTAACATTTTGTAAAGAAGAATAAATGAGCAATGGAAACCTGACTCTTTCCAAGTCAGAGTACTTCCATATTCCAGTGCTCATCACTAAGGTGAAGGACACAAGATAGATTCAGATTTTATAACCAACTCTGTAACACATTTGAACCAGGATTTACGGTTCCCAATGGGAACTTAAAAGAACAAAAAAGAAGGCAGAGCAAACCATGACAAGGCTTTTTCATTACATGCCTGCACAGCTATAAAATGTTAAAAGCTAAACAGAATAACTCAAAAGTTATTTTCTCTCTTTAATGCAAGCACCACAGTTTAAGAAGGTGGCTGCCTCTAGGTTTCAGAGAGTCTAAGGACTTACAGCCTAGGGGCCGGGCTCTGCAGTTATTAATCCCAGGATTGCCCTTTGCAGGAAGAAATTTTAAGAAATAAATTATGCAGAATCTAATAACATAGATAAAACATAAATGAAAATTGCAAGGATAGGGCACTAGCATTAGTAATACTGTTTATATAGAATCTTTAATAATAGTACATTGAAAATACAAAACTATATAATATATCAACTCCTGTTCAAAATCAGCTACACTTTTGGAAGGTTACAGAGAAATCATTTGAACACCACCATCAATATTAAACACTATATGGAATGTTATCTTAAAAGTCACATTTAAGCTAGGTAATGAAGTTGTGCATAGTATGTAATTGGGCATTACCTAATATTATAGAAAAATCCTTAATATATGCACAGATTTGGGATTTGGCTTTTATGTCTCATCAACTAAGTAATAGCTAGTAAAATGACTTGGAAATGCAAAAGTTTGGGACACATATTAGGAAGAACCTTTCAAGTAATTGTCACGAATTTAAAAATATTTTTATGTAATTTGTGAACTGACGGTGCAGTTATAGGTGAGTTTCTCACTTTCATATCATATTAGTGAGGCTTTCATCTCTTATTTTTTTAAATATGCTGAACTTCAAGTAAACTTTAGTCAGGATTTCAGGACATGACCCATTTTGAAGACGCACCTTGCTTTATTCTGAAGGTGCATATTATCTAACAAATAGGTCAGCTCTTCTGTTCTAGTTCTTTCTGTTACAGCTAAAATCAGTGCATACTAAAATTAATACATACAGCAGATAAAGAAAATAGAAGTTATTACCATAGCAATCTCAAGAGATACAATCAGGCCACAAAACTTAGAAAAAAACAGAAGCATCACTTCAAAATCAACAGGCGCTATAAAAGGATGTTTCAGCAACTGCAAAAACAGCAAATAATCACTATCCAAGGAATGAAAGTTATGTTCATCCAATGTTCAAAAATACCAAATCAGTAATGCACATTGCTATAGAATTACTAAAGCGTTAAGGTGATAAAACAGCCAACAAGCCTCTGACTTTTAAGCAGAAAATCATTTAAGCAGAAAATCGATACCTTGTATTCATAAAACTTCAGTAACAGAAAGGTAAAGCAGCTGCCAGGATCAATTTAAATCTATAAGTCAAAGTGATTTATACTTAAGACCACAAATGTAACTCAAATGCCATTTCCTTCTAGAGTTACAATATTCTCTGTAAGGCACAAAGAAGTGTTTTTCATCACATATTTGATGCAGCACAAGTTAAAGAACAAAGTTTAGCCATGGTTCTTAATTTTCTTGTAACCACAACTAAAGGTTAAATAACTTACAAAAACTGCATATCAACTGCAACGACAAGCTAAAATTAGCATCCCTTTTATTGGTATCATGTAGAAAGCTAGTATGTGGATGGTGATACCCATGGAATACCCTTGACAGAAAAAAAAAAGAATTCCTCTGCTTTCTTGTGCTGGCCCCTTCCCCTTCCTGCTTCCTCCTAGCTTACTCTGTTCTGGACACACGCCCTCTGCTTTAACTGCCAATACATCATATGTATAAATTAACATTATAAAAATTCCTTACCTCTAGTTTCATGTAAAAAAGATGCAAAAAGAAGAAAAGACCTACACCACTATAGTGGCATATAACCAATCAGCGGCAATTCTTTAATATGCTTCTTTTCCTGTATATTACATTCTCATTCCACAGTCATCTTCTGTTTGTATCTTTCAGAGGATCAGCCTTAAGGGGCAATGATACAGTATTTGTATGCTTTGCAGCAACATTTATGCATCACCAGTCTCTTACAAAATAATGCTGTCGTATATGTGGTATAAAGTTTCCAGCTCTGTAAAGGACAATGTCAACAAGATGCACATTCAGAATTTACTTTTCATTTGCAGCAGAGCCTCTTTTTTAAACAACAGCAGAACTGCCACGTTGGACTTACCAAGGGTAGATTTTGACTTGTTTAGGAGACTGCTTGACAGAATCCCTTGGGAGGCAGTCCTGAAGGACACAGGAGTCCAGGAAGGCTGGACACTCTTCAGTGTCCTAAGTGTCCTTCAGAAGTCCTAAAGGCTCACAAGCAAGCTGTCCCCATGAGCTGTGAGACAAGCCATCGGCAAAGACCACCACCCTGGCGGAACAGGGACCTTTGGCTGCAACTCAGGGGAAAAAATGAGAATTTATGGCCTGGAAGAAGGAGCAGGTCACATGCAATGACTACAAAGATGTAGTGAGGCTACCCAGAGAGAAAATTAGAACTTCCAAAACCCAGCTAGAAATTAATCTGGCTTTGGCTGCAAAAAACAACAAGAAATCTTTCTATAAATATATTAGCAGTAAAAGAAGGTCTAAGGAGATCCTCCACCCTCTTTTAGATGCAGGAGGAAACATGGAAACCAGGGATGAAGAAAAGGCTGAGGTGCATAATGCTGCTTTTGCCTCAATCTTTAATAATAGGACCAGTTGTAATCTGGGAATCCAGTCCCCTGAGCTAGAAGACAGAGATGGGGAGCAGAATGATACGATCTCCCCCACAATCCACACTTTGGCTACAACAAACCCCAGCGGTACTACAGGACTGGGGAGGAGTGGCTGTAAAGCTGCTCAGCAGAGAGGGACCTGGGGGTGTTGACTGGTAGCTTGCTGAACATGAGCCACCAGTGTGCCCAGGTGGCCAAGAAGGCCAACAGCATCCTGGCCTGTATCAGGGAAGTGATCGTGCCCCTGTATTGGGCACTGGTGAGGCCACATCTCAAGTACTGGGTTCAGTTTTGGGCCCCTCACTCCAAGAAGAACACTGAGGTACTAAAGCATGTCCAAAGAAGGGCAACAAAGCTGGTGAAGGGCCTGGAGCACAAGTCTTATGAGGAGCAGCTGAGGGAGCTGGGATTGTTTAGCCTGGAGAAAAGGAGGCTCAGGGGAGACCTTACTGCTCTCTAAAACTACCATAAAGGAGGTTGTAGAGGTGGAGGTTGGTCTGTTCTCCCAAGTAACAAGTGAGAGAACAAGAGGAAATGTCCTTAAACTGTGCCAAGGGAAGTTTACATTAGACAGGAAGAAAAATTTCTTTACCAAACAGGTTATCGGGCAGTGGTTGAGTCCCCATCCCTGGAGGTATTTAAGAGGTATGCAGATGTAGCACTGAGTATTATGGTTTAGTCAAGATCTTCTCAGTGTTAGGTTAACGACTGAACTAGATGATGTTAAAAGTCTTTTCCAATCTAGGAAATTCTGTGGTTCTGTGAAATTGAATATGAGCATTAAGAAGAGTGAAAACCTAGCACTTGCAACAGCAGTTATTATCAGGATCTGCAAATAAGAGCATAAAACCAGCCACATGTGCTCAAAGATCCCTATATCTCAGCATCCTGTCAGGAACATCAGTCCCAGGAGGAATATAAAAATCAAGGGCAGCATACAGAGTCCTCTCCTGGGCTCCAGCAATTTGTAGGTCAGGAACTACCTCAGAATACAGCTTCCAGATTGCAATCAGTCTTTCCTGGATCTTTCTTGCATAAATGTATCCAACTGTTCTTGAGCATACAAAAACTACTGATGTCCTGTCCTGTAGCAAGAAGGTCCATAAAGTTTCTCTATCTAATAATGTGTAGGGTTACTTATTCACATGCAATTTTAGCCCAACTTATACACATTTTAATCAGAAAATAGAAACTCTGTGTGTGTACGCTGCATTTTTCAAAATTAAATGCTTTCTAATCAGAGTATCTCAGAGTGTAAGGTAGGTTTTTTTAAATGCAGGATGAGTTAGGACTTTCAAGTCTGAAGTTAGTATATTGCAACTTTTGGTAAGGAGGAACACCTGCTGGCTCTTAACAAGAGCAGCTTGCCCCATACAGAAACATGATATGATCAGCAGTAAATATCACATCTGTGGACCAGAAAACATAGAGTCTTGTGTCCTACTCCAGTTAAAGTGGGCTGGTTCACATCCACATCGCTGTGGACTAGCACCTTTCCAAGGAGCTAGATGTGTGTTCACATTGCATATGTTCATAGCACTCAGCTTGCTAACTCCTCTGAGCTACGTATGGTGTCCCTGAGATGCAGTGACTGTTGTTTTGATGGTGGTTTTTTCGGTTCAGAGTGACTGAAATGCTGAGAAAGTTGTTTTGCACCATATCAGAATCAGAGCAAGATGGCAAAGGTACATGCATGGAAGTAGATCAGGTTAGGGCATATGAAGATCTAAGTATGGCTAGGACAGTGCTGAACCACAGCTGAACTTGGCACAGTTCACATCTGTACCGCTTAGTGCAGATCTTGAATGTGGTGGTTTAACAACAGCCGCTCACTCAGTCCCCCCATAGAAGGACGAGGGAGAGAATCGGAAGAGTGAAAGTGAGAAAACTTGTGGGTTGAGATAAGACAGTTTAAATAAGCAAAACAAAAGCTGTGTGCACAAAGCAAAGCAAGGAATTAATTCACCGCTTCCCATCGGCGGGCAGGTGTTCAGCCACCTCCAGGACAGCAGGGCTTCATCACACGTAACAGTTACTTGAAAAGACAAACACCATCACTCCAAACACCCCCTCCTTCTTCTTCTTCCCCCAGCTTTATATGCTAAGCATGATATCATATGGTATGGATTACTGCTTTGGCCAGTTAGGGTCAGCTGTCCTGGCTGTGTCCCCTCCCAACTTCTCGTGCACCCCAGCCTACTCCCTGGTGGAGTGAGAGACAGAAAAAGCCTTGACTGCATAAGAACTGCTCAGCAATAACAGAAGATATGGAAAACTAATGATAATTACAGACAAACCTAACACACACAGAGTATGAATACTACCAAGAAAAGCATTTCAAGAAGTCTGAACCATATTAAAAAGAACAGGCTCAGTATCTTGAAACAAACCACACTAGATACCACTCCTGGATCTTAACTGAGTTGGTGCTGTATGTCAAAAAAATACAGAAAATTTACTGGGTGATTAATCTCAAAGTGTATCCTATTATTAAGAAACATTCTTCTAATATAGTGTGGAAATGCAAGAGCATTTTCAATTATTGTGTTTTAACACATAGAAATTATTAAGACCAACAAGAAACCTCATCTTCCAACAGAGAAATTATCTTCTCTGACATTTGAAACCAAATTCTAAATGGTTTCAGAAAACAACCAGCAAATTCAAAGTCTGGAAATGGAGGTTTGTAAAAGATCATATTGGAAAAACTTGGTAAGAAGTATGTCCACTCTGAAAACCTACTGTCTTGAACTACATTTTATTTTAAAATAATTTGACAAGATGAAAAATGACAAAGGAAACAAGAATCCCCGTTAAAAAAAATTACAACAGCTACAAATCAGAGATGAGTAGCACAAGGTATCCAAAAAAGAATATGAAGCCATTCACCTCCAGATGTTGACCTAACTTTGTTGCAAATTAACAGTATTTGAGAGGTGATGGCTATTCTGTAAACAGTGTAAAATGAATTCACAAACTCAGTTCAGACGTTCACCAAACCAGTTTGTGCATCACACACAAACCACCAGAAGAGTGGGCATCCCTTTATCCATCAACAGTAGAAAAGCCAAAGTCTAAAAGGGTAAGCAGACTGAGTAGGCATGTAAATGGTACACACCTCCAGAGACATATCCACATGTGCATTCATATCAACCGAGGGATGCTATACTGTTTTAATTAATTGGCTCTAGTTGAAAGATTTAATGGGATCATGCTGAAGAGGCATTCACCCAGCTCTGTTCTCCCAGTTCAGATACATTTGTTCATTTCTCATATCCACAATCTGTATTTCTTCACATTACAATGATATGTCTTCCACCACAGTAATCTAGTACCCACTTCTGTGCTTGTTTTCTTCTCTTGCACCATCCGTTGTGGGCTTTGGAACTGATGATCAAACAACATATTTGTTATAGCTTGTCATTAATCTTAACAAATAAATACTTTAATGATTATCAGAAAAGGAACCCCACCATTGAAAATTAGGATTTTTACAGCTGTTCATGCAAATAGGATGATAAACAAGTCTTCAGAGACACTTTGGAGTTGGCTCTGTAGTTTCACAGAGCTATTTGCAAAAATTTGCTGTAATTTACAAAACAGTTGGGGAGGGTGGGTCCAAGAGCCCACAGAAGCTTTGGAACAACATTATTACATCTTCTGATTCATAGAATAGTTTGGGCTAGAAGAAACCTTTAAAGATCACCTAGTTACAAGCCCCTTGCCATGGACAGGGACATCTTACACTAGACCAGGTTGCTCAAAGCTCCATCCAACCTGGTCTTGAACACTTCCAGGGATGAGGTATCCACTGCTCCTATGGGGAACCTGTTAAGCGTAACCTTCTCAGCTTACACTGGGGACAAGTCATTTTCCAGAATTATTTCCCCCACTGTAACCCATAGGTTGAGGTAGGTAGAATGACAACAGATAGCTGTGATATCCTGCAGATAGCCTTAATCAAAGTATGTTATCTGAAGTGAACTCCTATGTAATATAAAAAAATCTTGGTCAAAATTGGCTGAGAGAGCTGGGTCTGTTTAGTTTGAAGAGGAGGCTGAGAAGGAACCTTATCAATGCTTATAAATACCTAAAGGGTGGGTGTCAAGAGGATGGGGCCAGGCTCTTCTCAGGGGTGTCCAGTGACAGGACATGGGGCAATGACCATGAACTGGTAAACAGGAGGTTCAACCTCAACATGAGGAAGTATTTTTTCACTGTGAGGGTAACAGAGCACTGGAACAGGCTGCCCAGAGAGGTGGTGGAATCGTCATGTCTGGAGACTTTCAAAAACTACCTGGACATGTTCCCATGTGATATACTCTAGGCAATCCTGCTCTGGGAGGGAGGTTGGACTAGATGATCTTTAGAGGTCCCTTCCAACCCCTACCATGCCGTAATTCTGTAAAAATGGCAGCAAACAAGGCAGGAAGATATGTGCCACTGTTACTTAACAAGATGAAAATCCCCCCTGCTAATACCGAAGCAGAACAAAATCGATAGCTACACAAGAAGTTCTCAAAGCCCTGTTTTGTTTTTGCAATGCATGTGAGACGACAGACTGCTAACTTTGCCTTAATTTTTATTTTTTTTTTTAAACATCTGCAAAGCTTACAGCATTTCACTGCAGTTGTTTTGTATAACATTACAACATTTGGAAATGTTTTGATTTTAATCATTTATCGTAAGTGGAACTCATTAACAAATAATTCCTTGAAATTTTTTCTTTTTCTGTACCAGGTACTGTGGAGACACTTAACTATTCACTCTGTAGTTTTTTTTAACTATTATTGTACTGATCTCTTCAACAGGAAAGGCTGTGGGGAGTTGCAAAAGGAAGGAAAAGAAGGGCAAGAAAAAAATGGACTCGAGGAGAAGAAAGATGATGGGGATGTAAAGGACTGGAATTACAAAATATAAACCAACACAACCAAAACCAACACCATAACCTAAAAGCTCACACAGATAAAGAAAAACTAATATAAATTTCACCCAAAGCAAACACTGCAGCTTGGTTCTGCAAGTATAAAAATGTCACAATTGGAAAGAAATAAATTACTTCTTCATTTGACTCCAGGAGGATGAAGCTGAAGTTGAGTAGGTTTACTTGAAAATTAATAACAAGAACATGAAAAATAATAATAAATTGATTTTATATTAAAAAAATATTTCTGCAGAAAACCCTCCATTTCTTTAATGCTCCCTGTCCATGTATTCTGAAAAGAACAAGAACCTGTCAACCACTCATGCCTCATGTTTCAGTTTATCACAAGGTGCTGGTAAGAGAAACAGGGAGTAAGAAATTTTCCGAGTTCTCTCCAGCCTTGATTCACCATCAGACACTGATGCTTCAGTGCACAGGCTGCATAATCAACATTTACCTCCAATCAGGATTCTCAGCTCTTCAGATGCAGGCTTGTTTTTCCAATCTCGCTATTTACCTGCTCCCCCACTAGCACAACTTGTGATGGCTGACAGCATAATTTGCTATGCTAATGCTTACTGTAAAAGCCATAAACATGGCTTCTCTCCAAAATAGCAAGATGGAAGATTATAAAGTCATAATTCCTGATCTCCTCATAAAATAGCTGTCCAGGCATTCTGTTCTCCATCTGCTCTGTGGTTATCAGTCTGTGATATACCACCTCACAGCAGGGACTTGGGCTGTGAGGGAGGTGCCATGTCAGATGAAAACAGAACAACAGACTTCCTATCTGTGCAGGATAAGATGACTGGAACAGTGTTGCTTATGGTTTTGTAAACTTCTCCAAACAGGGACAACTACCTTTTAAGTAAAAGGATGAAAATTAATATGACATTTTTACCTATTCTAAAAATAGGTAACTTAACTTTAGAATATTTAAGTAGGAGCTGTATTCCTTGTAAGCTTAACCTAAATTACCTTAGGTTATTCCACTTTTCTGATTAAATATCCACTCAACGCTATAGCTGTACACAGATCCTATCATATTGCTCCCAGCTTCCAAACACGGTGAACACCAACATTTTAGTTTAAAAAAAACCCCCAATTTTGTGACTCAGTACATCTCACGTTGCCTTGGTTAAATTCTTCATGCTTCTGTTTCAGCTGGCACAGTAAAGACATAGCTGTTGTTTGCTCCATTATACTGGCTGAAGCCTTGCAGTCTGGGCTTTTGTTTTGTAATCACCAAGACAGAAGAATGAGAGGACAGATTTCATTATAAATATTAAGAAAATGCTTTAATTCACTCTTTCAAAGCTAAATAGGCCATAAAAAAAAAATAAAGACCACAGTTAGTCTCCATTCCTCTCCAGAACCTTCTAATTAATTTTCTATAATAAAAGGAAGGTTAAAGATAGGGTAATTGGCAAAAACTTCACTGCTGAAAGACAGAGTTGTCTATTAGGCCCCCAGAAAACACACCTTGCATGACCTCTTTTCAAGCACAAAACAAGAGATCTATGAACAACTCCTGGTGATTTCATTTTAATTGAAGCTCTCTATGCAATACTGCCCTGCTTATGTTACTTTTGTGGTTTTAAGCTTCTGAAAACACCAAGCTTTCTCACATGCAATACAGTAGCCAGTCAGCATTCCTCTGAGCTCTGAATTTAGTGCTTTCACCCAGCCATTGCATCTCATGCACAACAATGCACATCTTATTTTTCCCATGTCTTATATTTCCAGAGATTCAAAAACTAACCTCTCAGACAAAACAAAACAAAACAAAACAAAAAGTCTAATTACAGCTTTAACAATCTTGGACAAAAGGATTCTGGAAACTAGCTGGACTAGATACATCCAAGATGTGCAACTGGTACACACACATGTAAACCACCTATTTCAGGACTTTCCAAAAAGGCCACAAGACGCAGGAAATTGTGGAAATTGTGTTGCTCATATCCATTTAGTGCCATCTCTACTTAGCACAGTTATTCTTTTTATTCTATAAAGATTAGTGGAAGAAAGATACAGACTGATGTTTTTCAGTGATTCTAAGATTCATAAGCAAGCCCCTGATGACAGACTGACCTCCTGAACAAATAAATAAGAGAATTTCTAGCTGAGCAACCTAGATGGGGCAGGGCAGCAGACTTAACGTGTCCCTTCAGCTTCCAGCAGCCCTACATTGCTCTGGGTAGATGCACCCCTCACATTTATTCTTGCTTCCATTGACCAGTTACATGAAAAGATAAACCACCCACTATGCACTTCCCTTGTCCAAAATATCTTTTGTTGTTGTTTTGCCATTAAAACTATCACAGATTAGCTATGTTTTGACCCATTTCTGTCCTCTCTGTGTCAGCTTTGTCACCTAGTTCTACTGGAGCTACTTGATAGGGATGCCCTCATTTTTCTTATTTTATGCCCAATCTAGCTCCATTTTCCAAAACTAAAACTTCTCCTCATCAAAAGCAATTTAAAGATTTTTTTTTTTATTATTTCCTTTTTTAAGGAAGTGTTGCTGTTCTTATCATATTCAGTCATGCTATTTCTTGAAGCCAAATCTATGCATTCTTAATTATTTAAGAATACATGTAATTCTTAATTATTTAAGTTCCTGTGTCAGTGTCTATTGTCCAGAATTTGTGCAGACCACTTTGTTTTATTTTTATATAAATGCATTTAAAAATCAGTTATTGAAAAATGTAAGTTTTCTATCTTCATGCTCAAGGCCATGAAGCTTTTAGTTGGCAGTCCTGTAAGAATTATGAGTTACTTTATTGCCTTGCAAGTAGTTTCAGAAAGCTTTCCATACAGACAGTAACAGATTATTCAAGCCATCTCCAACAGAAGTGAAGACGTTTTTCCCATCTGCGAAGGAAAAGGCTTCAAACAGGTAAGGATAATTTGAATGTCTTACTGGTACAAGTTTTCGTAACAGTGCAGGCTGAACCTACATGTTGCCAAGCAATCAAGTTTTCTGAATTGTATGTTGTTATAAAATATTTAAAGAAGCAGCCAGGCTGAACTTCCTACTAATAAACAGGAAAACATCTTTAGATCTCAACTCAAATGCCATCCTTGAATTCTAAAATCAACACTGTCTTACACGAAGGTGGTTCTAAAAGGCTACAAGATGCTTCTAGGACACTGCTGAGTGCTCCACTGAGGAAAGTAAAAGCTGAAACACCTGAAATCTATCCTGTGTAACGCTGACTTCTAGCATTTGTACCTTACTAGGACCTAGAGATTCCTGCGATAGACCAGAGCCTTATGTGCTGGGCACCACGCAGAAGCACTGCAAATCCTCCAGAAATTTTTTTTCTAAACTCATTAAAATGATATTGCAGTCCAGTCACTATTGCTGAGTAAAACTTAAAATGTAAATAGTGTTTTCCACTTCTGACAGAGAAACATGCAGTGTCTGCACACTACAGTCTGGCAGCTCCAACCTGTCAGCAGCCCTACAAGTAAACTAGTAATTTCACAGAAAACACAGACAGATGATAACTGTAACTGTAAAACACACAGAGAGAGCTTGAGATCAGTTCCACAGGCCAAACTCAGAAAGGGAAATAAGATAGAATATGTATACAGATAATAAATTGCTGTTCATTATGCAGAAGATCAGATTAGAGGCATATTCTACTCACAACACAATGCTCTGCAGAGACAAACAAACTGGTTTGGATACTGCAAGTAGAGAGCAGCACGCTCAGCCTTCTCAAAAGGAAAATAAACCCAAAGCAGGCTATAATGACTCTTCTTCTACGGGACTCGGATCTCCCTGCAGGTCACAGTTCTGCACCATGTAGCCAAAACCTTGATGTTCCCACGCTGCTTTACATCTACCAGGAAAGAGGCCCAGCTAGCAGCAAATACATCCATGGACCATCACTAGAGTGCAGAGCTGGTGCCACCAGCAAGGAATTGGTTTCTTCAGTTTGGCATCTTGTTTGAGGTGAGGAACCACCACTGGGGAGAGACAGAACCCATCTAATGAGGAGCAAGAAGAACATCTTTGTGAACAGATTCACTAAACCACATTAACTTTTTTCTTTTGGAGAATGAAGACCAAGACCCTGAGGCAAGAGAGAAAAATCTTTTACTGCTGTGGGTAATTGTGTGTTACAGACTTCCTGAACAAGTAAATGGAAGGGTTTTAACAATCTGGCTATCTGCTGAGAGGACAACACAGGACCACACTGGCAATCCAAGTTCTTGCACTGCACTGGTGACAATTTCCTAACACAAATGCTAAAGGGGCTCCCTAACACGCTGCTTAAGCCACTCCTCACAAATAAGGGTGAACTAGTAGGTGAACCCTGTCAAGCAGCGTGGGTTATAGTGACCTCAAGATGACTGAGGACACAGAGAAAGGCAAGAAAGGTAAGTAGCAGAGTGGGGAGGGATTTCAGAAGTGTGGATTTAGGTTTACTTAAGGGAACAGGCACAAAGGGAAAGATTTCCCAGGAAAGCTTAATCATTTTTCTTGAGCATTCAGGAAGGGAGTAGGCCTTCATGCAGGAAGGCTAGGTGTTAGCAGTTCTGGCAGTAGGATCAGTTGGCTTAGGAAGAAGCTTTCTGATGAGTTAAAATTAAAAAAAAAAAAAAAAAGTGGGGGTGGCCGTGAGGGAGAGATGAAAACAAGGACAGGCGAGAAAAGGAAGGGTATAAAAGCACCATTCAGAAACAGGGACAAAATCAGGGAGACCAGAACTGACCTGAAGACAGACCTAGGGAGGGACATTTCAGGTAACAAGTAGAGAAGCCATGTGGCTGAACAGAGTGGGGAGAGAACCCAGTGGCAGATGACGAGAGAAAGACTCAACGTCTTTTTCATCTTGATCTCTGCAGGAAACGCTTCTGCGCATACCAGAATGCTTCATGTGGGAGGCTGGAAAATGTAATGTGAATATCCCTTCAAACTACCATTCCTGTCACTAAGCCAGAAAGTCAAATAACCAAAGATACTGCAGAACTGAAGTTAATTTATTTTTCTTATAATCACAGTGCACTCCTTAGTCTTTCTTATACTGATTCTCCGTAATTGAAGCTAGATACACCCTTTAAAGAAATACTCTTGGGGGATTTGAAACATGTAATTTACTTGCTCCAATTATAGTTGTGTATCAGTATGAGCAAGTTATTTTGAAACACAGTTTTGAGTTTGTTATTCTCTGCAAATTACAAGCAGAGATACACAGACTGTCTCATCAATCAAGTCAAAGACTAAAGAAATATGTTGCCAGTAGACTTCAACCGCTCATAAGCACTGATAATTGTATGCTGTTGAAATGGTTAGTGCCCTGTAGCACTGCTGTAAGAGATGATCAAGCAAGCTAGAACCACAGCCAGAAAGAACTGGAGAAATGAGGAGGAAAGCACTGTTCCTCTAATCTTTAGAGGTCTTATTCTATCCTCACCACCAAAAGCACCTGAAACACCTCCCTACAGTGTGTCAGGTGGTGTTTCCTCTCTTTCTCTCTCCCCTGGGTATGCAATGTTTCAGGAGAAAGTGTTTTCAACACTTATGCAGTTGTCTGTGACTGGAAAACATAAGCATTCCTTATGCAAGGAAAGACAAGCAATAATGTTTTAAGGAGAAAAGGTGCTTTTATTGTGTTTTAGAGGAAATAATTTTGCTTTTGCTTTTTTTCCACTAAGAAATCATAAAGCATTCTCATGCTACAGAAAACACAGAACATGAGAAGATTACCTAAAATGATCTTTTAACTTCCCACAGTTGCCAAGATCTAATTATATTACTGAACTTGTTGCTTTTAAGATAACGTAACTCAAAAATATCCCCTCTATAAAAACTTACCTAGAATAAACTTACTTGTGTCTGTTCTCACCTAGCCTGAACCCTGGAACAGGCCTCATCCCTTTCCCCAAAAATAGTCCTGCAGCAGTTGTTTCACACCATCTTGAACAGAATGGCGAGCACCACAGCTGACAACACTGTTCCTCTAGCTTGACAAGTTACTTTCTAAAATTAACCTTTCGTTTTTAGTTACCTAATCTTCCTACAGTCCAATTAGGGAGGCATTTCTTATTGAGCACAGTATTATCTTAAAAATATAAATGAAATCGTAAGCCTTGTCTCTTGAGCATGGTATCAACCTGGTGTTCTCATGATTTATCATTTAAACCTATATAGAGAATAAATTAAACAGATAAAATCCTGCGGGGGGGAATCATTTATCTCTTCTATAAATTGAAGAACATTGGAGCAAGGAAATAAGTCATATTTGGTTATATTAGGAAAAATTTCTTCACTGCAGGGGATGTTGAGCATTGGAACAGGCTGCCCAGGGAAGTGGTCAAGTCACCATCCCTGGAGGGATTTAAAAGATGTGTAGATGTGGCACTTAGGGACAGAGTTTAGTGGTGGACTTGGCAGCATGAGGTTAATGGTTGGACTTGATGATCTTAAGGGTCTTTTCCAGTCTTAATGATTCTATCATATGCTTTTTTTACCCTCGAGGCAAGATAGATATCTGCTATAACTCAGAATCAAATTCTATAAAGAAGGAATTATTCTGGAGATGAAACATTTTCCATTTGGATTTAGAGTTTGATTTGGTATTTCCTACTTAGCATCTATTTGGCATTTTTCTATGTTACTGAACTGGATAAAGTTTTTAACACTGTAATAGTTATTGCTACATTTTCAGTTTCTTGAGAAAAACAATATTTAAAATGTCACATGGGACTAAATTAATAAAAGCAAACAATAATCACTATTTCTGCAAGGAAATCAAACAAACAGACAACAGCAAAAACATCTGCTTCCAAATAGTCAAACAAACTCAATATTCAGAATAAAGATAAGCCTTCTGCTTCTATCAACATTATATAACCTCTGAGGCAGCTTTCAATAGCACTCCCACAGAACCCTATATTCAAATCTGGTTAAGAATAGACCTTTTTCTCCTCAGAGGAAAAGAAAAAGTAATAGACCCTCTGCCCTTTGTGATCCACAAACCAAGTCTTCATTGCAAAACCTTGCACTAGTGAAGCTCCGTGAACCTCTGTATTTATCAGGCAGATAGACCCTTAAGGTCCCAGGTTCCTCTGGACTTTACAACACTGTAAACTGCCAAGGCATACTGTGGAATAATGAAAACCACATCCTACATTCACACCAAAATAACAGGAACTACTAGTCTTTTAGTACTAAGGTACACTATTTTTAAGGGTTTCTTCCTTTTTTAAAAAATTGGTGCCAAAAAGACTGAGATAGGTCTTTCAGATGCTTAGGAAAAAAAAAAAAAAAAACCTCTCATTACACTCTAATTCCCCATGAAATCATAAAAGTACAAAAATCACCAAAACTGTAACCTTTAAGAATGCAACCATGGCTGCAGCAAACTACAGGTCTGATCAAAGCACAGATATAAATCAGAGCCAAAATGAGAATACAGGAGTCACTTCCTCTCAGATGCCATCTTAATCCAGCTTCCTACTATGGCGACACAGCTTTAGAGTGCCTGAGTAACAGCTCTAAGATCTGATTCATACGACAGCAGCAAAGGCTGATGCAGACACCTCCTAATGTGGTACCTCAGTTTAGAGTCCCTAGGTGGAAGAAGGCTTCATAACCCCAAATATCTGATCAGGGGCACAATTCAGACACAGAGAGAAACAAGATCTTTTCAACCACCTTCATTTTTCTCATCCATTGAATTACCCTTCACATGTGTTGATCATTAAAGACCGTAACACTTTTGGTGCAGTGAAACAGAAGCTCAATCCAAGTGGCCAGCCAAGAAGCAGCCAAGGGCTCCATGGTCACTGAAGGGCATAAAAAGTCATCACTCCAAAGATTTGAACAACTACACAAATTATACAAAAGAATAGGATTTTTTCCACAGCTAATTAGAAAACTTCTAGCAATTCCAGCAATGTGCATGGGTCTCCTTAATAAACACTCACAAAGGGTCAGGATATGAAGGGACTTTGTTGTTTGCACAGACTGTGACAGAAAAGCACAGGGAAGATCACGGTTAGATCATCCCCCTCATTGACAGGGCAGCTGATGGTGCCAGCTTCTGCCAGCCCAGTGAAGCAGGAGGGATACAGCATTTACAGCCAGCCAAGCTGATTTTATAGTGTTTCTGCAAGAGAGTCCCAGACAGAAATATATCAGCAACGAAGTTCTTCCTGGGGCTACTGACTCATGGGTGCATTACACTCTTAAGTATCTTCCAGAGATATTCAGAGTACAGCAGCAACTCTCTGAAATCAATTACAGTTCCTCCCTTCACTGATAAAGTGATGCACAATCGTTACCTAATTGGGCATAAAGTGTACTTATATAGGGCATCACTCATCAGCAAATTGCTTGTGCTACCTGTTTGATTACTAGAAGCCACGGGAAATGTTAGTGCCTTCTCCCTCCTTCCTAGCTCTAAATCCTCATCTTGAAAAAGCAATCATGACAATATTTCATTTTGATTACACAGAGTTCCTACAGACTGAAGAACTACTGATTATATGTAAACGACATATACAGTTGAACAGAGGAGTACTAAATAACCAAATTTAAAAGAATATTTGTACTTCAGTAGCATGTTTGCTAGCAAATTAAGATTTTATTTACAGTTCTCAGCCTTTCCTTGTCTATTAAAAGAATTACAACCTTAATCAAACTAGAACAGAAATCTCTCTAGTGTCCCAATATGCCAGGCCACAACACTGCAACTTTAGGATAATCCATTGTTTCTTTCCTTTGACTTCAGTAAAAAATTTTAGTCTGATGTGTTACTGTCTGTTCTTTTTTGTTCAAACGCAGAAAAGCATTTAATCTCTTCCCAAAAATTTTACTGATAACTCCTATAAAAGCTTGAATGTATGACCAAAAATGCAGTATCTATGAGAGGAGGACTTAGTAAAGAAGTGAGTTTTCATATGTCACTTAGAACAAATTTCACTTGAGACAAATATTAAACAGAAAATTAATAACAATATTTTATACATAAATCATCTGAATAAACCAGTAATTACTTATATATGTGGTGCATACAGATAATTTCATTTTCCTTCATAAATAGCTTTTAGGGAAATCAATTTACAGGGTCACCATCTAAGTCCTGAAACAAAAAAGCCTAACCAAAACACAAAAATCTGCTCTTTATGTGAATTAAATGACCAACACAACCATTTCCTAATACAAAATAACAAATGCTCTACCTATCTAAACTTATCCTTGACTTAGTGGAGAATAACTTAGACTTCCCTTAATATCTATCAGGTGAATTCTTTAACATTTAAGATTCAACTCGATGAACAAAGATTGTGAGAATTCAGTGAGCCATGACTGGAGATCTGCATGTAAGATGGAGTTTAACTTTTCTAGTCAATACTTATCCTGAAAAAGTAAATCACAGCTTCAGCTTGACAATTGAAATAGGCATTGCAGAGACATTTGAAGACATAAGCCTTCTCCAAAGGGATCATGGTACAAGTTAATTTTAAACTTGTTTAAAAGCTAGCTTCAGATTAAAATTAGAGCTTCAGAAAAAGCAGAGAGGCTTGATGTATTGTATCAATACACTCACCGAAACTCTAAATGCTGCACTATATTTAATAGCATTTGAATACTTAGCAAAAAGGAAAGAACTCAAATTATGAGCTACAGCTGTAAAAATAACAGCTGCTCTACTTATTCTTCCTTGAGGATCTGGTTAGATTAACACATATGTAACACTTATGATTTATTCATTGGTTTCTGAGTAGAAACATAAAGTAGCTAGACTGAACTATAAAAAACAGGTTAGTATAATTTCTCCTTTTAACACACTTGAGAAATAGCAGTATGAACCCTCCCAGCTTGTACAGGCATTTTTTTCTCGTTTTAGAACAGCTAATTTATGCACATGACTCAGTTACCACAGCACTGATAGATTTGGCCAGGAAAATACAGGCAACACCACTCTAAGAACATCTTGATTCTCAGCTTCTAAAATTCAAATACAGAACTGTAAGCTCTAAATACAAACAATTATACAAGCAAGACAGAAAGCTTTGGGCTTCTCTAATCACGCATTCTTTAAGCTGTTAATTAAAAACAAAATATATAATTTAAGAGTCTGATGATTAATACCTAATGCACTGAAGTGGTTACTATGAGGAAAATAGCACAGTTCTCTCCATTGGTCTAATATGGCCAAGTCTGAAATCATGTGGTTTTAATATCAGCCACACTAGCAAGACTTTGATAAATCCTGACAGATGTTGCATTCATGTGGCATTTCTCAAATTTTTATTCTAATGGGTAGAATTGGAACCAGAGGTGATAGGCTTCTGTAGCAGAGATAAAACTGGAAAAGACATTTTCCATGAAATAAGAACCCTCCATACCTCAGTAAGTTGCTTTAAGGCAAATGCAAAGGGCTTCAGTGCACAGCAATTAAACCTCCCTTTAATTTTATTTCTGAAAGTCATTTTTTAAGGGGAAAAAAAAAAAAAATCAGTAGTCATTTGTGGAAGCACTCTGTTGTCTTGCTGTGGGCAAAAGCCTGACAGGGAAAAAAAAAAACAAAAAAAAACAAAAACCCAACCAACCCACAACCAAAACAAAAGCCACCACAACACACCACACACACAACCCAAATTATGACCTTCCTGGTAAAAACATGATGATTTCAGATGATAATCACAAATATCTGGCAGAGGCACTGAGAAGATTTGGGCTTTCCATGGAAGAAGATGATTTCCATCTCCATGTTCTACTGCTTGAGAACAGACAGAATTTCCAAACAAACATGTACTTTCTACAGCCTGGGTTATTTTACAAATTGGCCTTAAACATATTCTAAAATCACATAAAATTTTCCCACAATCTTCAGCATGAAGCCATGTAGTACATATGTTCCACATTTCAAAACAATCCCAATGGAAGTAAACATCATGTTTCATTAGTTTTTACTAGAACAATGTTTCAAATAAACTTCATGGTCACAACAGAGTTACACATGTAACTTTTTAAGCACATAACAGAAGAGCAGTGGGACAAAGAAGAGTAGGCAATCATAATGCAAGTTACGCTGTGACCACAAAGATGTTGTGTACAGTATGTAGAAACAGTGTCACATACAGGGACTGTCCATCACTAGGTGCACACTCTACCAGCTGGTATTACAGCAGAAGTTTTAAGAATGGATTTAAAACACTGTGGTATCCTCAGTTGACAAGAAAGCACAGAACTGGATCTCTCCCTTTATGAATGAAAACTGTTCATTCAAGTAAAAGACCACTCAACGTGAGCAACCATTATTGAATCAAGCTCAGTTAAGCATCCAGGATGTACAACTATACTGAACAGATGTATACAGCATAAAAAAAAGAATAAAAGCAAAGAGAAATATCATAAA
Source organism: Megaceryle torquata (assembly GCA_024611175.1). Taxonomy (NCBI): domain Eukaryota; kingdom Metazoa; phylum Chordata; class Aves; order Coraciiformes; family Cerylidae; genus Megaceryle; species Megaceryle torquata. The sequence goes on from JANIJG010021134.1 coordinate 62,141, forward strand.
GCATCTAAAAAGAATGTCTATACACTTAGGTATTTGAAAGTAAATGAGCCAAATCTTTTCCATTTTAACTCAAGTAAATTCCCAGTAAGGCTTGTTAAGGTCCTTAGTTATAAAACTTACAACTCACAGGAGGACTGCTGTTCCCCACACAGGCCTCCTCATAAAATTAAGATCTTTATTTCTTACTGAAAGTAGGATGACTAAAGTAGTTTGGGGCCTAAAAGTTGTCTTCATAGAAAGATATTTATTCCCTAGCTCTATCAAAAATTGTTCATTTAATACTGCAATAACTGTAGAAATCCACAGACTGTGTTAAGAAACAGGCCATACTAAATTGTTAAAACCACCTCTCTTTTCTGATTGTCAGTGTGTCTCTGAAAGCTTGGTGTTGGGACGTCAGAGCAACAAGTGACAACTTTTGCCTAAAGAAGCTTTCATAAAAGAAATCATGAAACAAAAAGCAGAATAAATATTTCAAATATTAACTATTTTTAAATTCTCTTAGTAGTATCTTAGTGTTAAAGTTCAGATAGATCAAATGCATACCAACTGTAGTCTCTAATAAAAAATAAAACTGATAGTACAATTAAATATATATTCTGCAGCATGTTTATCTACAGAAGATTACTACACTATATAAAAGGACTGGAAAAAAAGTAACAAAAAGCATTTTACAAATTAATGTAAGGTTGCAATCATGCCTCCAGAGAAAATTGTAAGTATTGCTATAAAGAATGTTAGCCCTAAGTAGAAATATTTTCTTTTCTATATTAAAAAAAAAATAATTATAATAAATATATATATATACACACATACACAGATCCACAAAGGGCTTGGGGTTCTTGGGTTGCCTGATCTCCAATGATTCTGTGAGACATTACAGTACTAAGACAAGGCACAGTGAGCACACCAAATAAGCAGGCCTAAAACACTCCAGACGTGGCTACAGTTTCCCTAAGGAATAAAGAGTTCATCATTCTTCTTCCTACCAGCATAAAGGGAAAACGCTTTAGTTTATTCTGTGCAAAACCAAGAAATGTTGAAAGCGCACAACAGTTCTTTATACAAACAAGGAAAAAAAAGTACAGATGCAGAGAGATATATATATTTTTATATATACCGCATATATATATAAAAAAAAGCTGTAAAAAAAAAGGTGTTGTGATATTTCTTTTAAAAAATACCTTACTTTAAAAATCTACCAAAGGTTGTCCCTGATGTATAAAACACCATAATAGCAAAAGCAGACAATTGCCCTTGAAATCCAGTGTACTCAGAAATGTTTGGAGACTTAAGCCCTGAGTCTTTGCATAAAATCTACTCTGTGTATTTACACAGTCTCATGCTGAGAGGGAACTTTTAAATAATATCAGAGTAGTGCTCATTAAAGTTATAATTAGATTAGCTTTCTCTGCACATGATGCCATCAGAAATTTGAATCATGCTGAGCAGCTGGAGGTGATGGGGGTGGTAGGTTGGCACAGCTGCTTTTCACCTCTAGAGGTCTATGTTCAGAAAGCCCATCTCAACTGGACACAGCTATCACTGTCTGACAGGAAGTAAACTGTATCTCTAACTGGATCCAAAAAACTCCCTGGACAAAATTTTGTAGGGGAGCTACCTTCATTCAATATACATGGTATTAATCTTCCTATCTGCTTGCAAAGAAATCATGTCTTCAGGAAAATTTAAATATTTTTATAGTCAGTCAAAACGTATAATAATTGCAGCCTCAGGTCAGTAGTTTCCATTTCTGTAAGTACGACAAGACACCTATGATACCCATACCACTAAACTGTACTTCCACCAGACTTAGAAAAGAAACCATGTTGACTGTTGAGTGGGAGCATTACTATGACGGGCTCAAGAAAATATAACAGCCTCTAAATGCCAACATGTAAAAAAAGGAGTGGCTACAGGCACAGTTCTAATCATAGTAAATAAAAGAATTAAAAAGATTGAGGAATAAGAAAAAAAGAGAAGCATAAGATTCTAAACAAGTATTATTGTAATTCAGAAAAAAAAAAACCCAAACATGCCTTGAGGAATAGAAATTTCTATCAACACATCAGAAGAAAATTCAAATGCAGTATCAAAAAGGTATTTGTGGAAGATCAAATTCTTTGCTACTCAAGACACTATAAAAATGCCATTTTCATTACCTGTGAATTTCTGCAGCACTAGAATAACCGGTTTAAATCCTGCACATTTATTGCTGCATTTTCCCAGTATTTGAAGGACACAGAGCTTAAACTTTACCATATACTCAACTCTTACCAGTTAGATTTTTCCTTCTACATAAGACCTATTATTACTTTGCCAAAAGCCAAATCACTGCACCTGATCTTGGAAAATCAGAGACAATTTCCCATCAGCTGACCAGCTGCATCAGAACAGGCTGGCTAAGAGACCCAGTGGGCCAGCACAACAAGGCAGTTTGGTGAAAGGAAGCACATTCCACGCTGCAGAACTAGTTGTGCTATATTACACTGCTGTCACCCCAGCTATTTTTCTATCAGCACAGCTAATAATTAAATACATGACATGCCTGTCATGTTATAAGTCATCTCAGCTATAGCAATCAGATTTCCTGCTTGAATAACGTAAATCATCATAATGCAAGTCATCATAATGCAACCTAAGTCCCCTCTCTACAATCAGCAGCACATTCCACAGTGCTCAGATGTTGACCTCATACTTCAGGCAGAGCTGACTATCCCCTGATAAGTCTGAAAATATATGACAGATTCAACCATCAAAATACAACAAATAACCCTTCTGATGTTATTACACGTCATCTACTACATGTACTAAAAAAAATCCTAAGTAAATCTCCTCTGGGAGGATTTGAAAAACTGAGTTCACAGACATTTTGGTATTTTCAGAAAGGGTCAGTATCTATGGTCTATATCCCCAAATCCCACCCCAAAGAGGGGAACAAAGACAGCAACTACTACTTCACGGTTTCAAGCAATACTTTACAACTGCTCCCTATAGAAAAACAGCTATCACCTCATCAGCAAGAATTGATATGAAATGCAGGATTTCTGCTCCCACTGAAGTCCATGAAAGTTCTACTGTAGCATTTAGTAGGTTCTAAACTGACTCCTATTAGGGTAATTTTTTAATGATTTTCTCCATCTTTTTAAAAGAGCAAAGTAACTGTGTTTTAAAAATATTAATTACTATCAGCCACAGACAATTACTATAGAACCTCGTGACTGTCTGCAGATCCTTTATTCACATTCCCGTACATATTAAGTATTAACCATTGCAGAATGGAAAGACTCAGTTGTAAAGGACGATACGCCAACCTCCTGAACCCAGTAATATTTTATTTCTCATGGAAATCCAAAGATTTCTCTTTTGCTTCAGTTCTATTTTGCATACAATTAGAAATGAGTCCAAAGCCTCAAAACTGGAAGAGAAGCTAAAACTTCAGAAATGGAGTCTGAGTTCAGATTCTCTAAACTTTAAATATACTAGCATGATGTCTGAATTAGACTCTGTTTTTCACAATCATTGCTGTAAGTTTAATACCACATAAAATTATGACATACAATTTTCACAGGTCCTATTCCAGATATAATAATGTTATCTCTCATTTACTTCCGTCTTTTATAGCAATATGTGAGCACTCATTCAAAACCTCCACTACCTTCATTTTTATTATCTAAGTTCACAAAGTTGTTTTTCTGTATTTGTATGGACCTTCCAAGCACCTACAGGCAATTGGAAAAAAAGTTAAGATGATAAACTAATATTTTTTTTAATTGACAAGAGACTACATGGGAAGACATTGTAACTATTTCAATTGATTTAATACATTCTTTTTCACACTAAATATTTCTGTAAAGCAAACCATAGTCATTCAATTTTTTTTAAATTTCATTCTGAGAAGTGTCTCCTTCTTATACACACAATACTTAAGTCATCTGCCAGCAGTACAAATGCAAACAAATGAAGAAATGCCAGGATGCACATTCTGTGACAGGTACATGCTGGGATCACCAAAACATTTTACCTTACTTTGTTTAACACACACAATGGATATAGCTCACAATATCCTAGTTCTCTGGTTTTCTCCACACTGCTCAGTATCTAGCCCAATCCTTTACACATCCCCTTTGTATTGTTTGTACCCTTGTGGACAGATTTCCACTGACTTCAGTTGCAAGAGTGTCTACTCAGCAATTCAGCATCCCAACCTAGATACCTAAAGAGTAAAAACACATGATTAGGGACAACACATTTAAAAATCTGCTACTTCTCAGCTTCTCACCTTACACAGAAACCTCACTACAGGGAACAATGAGAGATTCCAGCTCTCCAAAATGCTGATCAGACAGGGCTTCTACAGAACAGCCTTCTTCATTTCACTGCTCTGATTCACCTGCTCAACAGGGTGAAAATTAAAATAGCACTCATCATATAATTATTATCCTACAATGCATACATATAGGGCATTTAAATTAGGCTGCACAGGCAATTGCACACTTGATACGGCAATTCTGTAATAAGGCAGTTCTGTAAAAGGTATACAAAGGTATAAAATTTCTTCTTAAAAAAGCAAATTCATCAGGTAACAGGAAATTCAATACCTTCCCAGATCACCTGCAACTCTGAATCATTAGGTCTACTGGAACCAAGGAGGCTGCTACAGAAACTTATCAGTCTGTGCTTTTAATGAAGATCTGGTCCACAGCACCTTTATCGAAGTACATATGTACACGGGCACTGCTTCATTTCTGATGCCATGAAGAGTTCTTGCACCAGAAGGTAAGCAGTACTCAAGTAAACTGTGTTGCACTCTAGGCTCTGCAGGAGACTGGTTTGTGAGTCTCACGTCCCCTTCTAATAATGCCCCTTCCTTTGCTTCTCTGCCATTCCCAGTCTCTGCTCAGCCAGCTCCAGGACATAACCATGACTACCAGGTACTACAAGTCTCCTCCACACAGTCAAAAAGAGTGTTGATTTTCTTTCCACCTGAGCTCCACAGTGCCAGTCCATTCTTTCTCCACCAGTACCCTTTTCTAAGGTCCCCTTGACAGTCAGTTCCTGCTCTGTGTCAAAAGACCCCAGAGATTCTTCCTTTACTCTGCCTCCTTACAGAAGACAGAAAGCTCCAATGCCATTCAGAAGCAAAACCAGAAAGTTCTAGGACATTAATACCAAAAAAACCATCCCTGATCCAAATCAGACCAAAACTGCAATTAGAGAAAGGTCAGTTGGGTTCTGCACTGAGGAATATTCACTGTACACAAAAAAGATGGAGAAGGAGGAGAAAAAAAAAAAAATCTAAATCTATCTACCCACCTCTAGCAACACTTAAATGAGATTATTTGAACTGTCATTTTTCAGAGGGTCAGAGCAGAGTGGGTATTCACAGGGACACTGAAGGACACTCCTGAATATAGTCAAATTGGCCATCATCTCGTCAAATTGAAGTTCTTGCTTCAAAGCATGCAAGTACTAGAGCTTTTCAGAGGAAAAGTTGATAGAATTCTTTCTATTTTTAATAGGTAAAAGGATACTAGGCATTTTCTCTTAAGGCTTATGCTAAAAGCTAAGTAGATAGTTTTGACTAGAATTTTCTCTGAAAAGTCATCCTGAGGCAAACCCAGAAAAAAAAAAAAAAGATTGTTATTAGCCTCGGTGGTTAGGAGCTGGTCAAATTTGGAAACTTGAATTACAATCCTGCAAAGGGAAGTGTACTGTCAGTTTCAGTAACAGCGCTACCAACTCCTCTACCAAACTTCTATCAGAATTCACAAATAAAATTCAAACATCTTTGTTGTAATTTTGACTGGATGACAGAATAAATGATTACAGATAGATTTAAAATACTCTACATTCTGAAAAATTAAACTGAAAAAATTGCAGAAATTTTTCATTAATTCTTTCTAGCTAATTGTAATTGACAAAAATTCATATTTTCAAATTAAGAGAAATGACAAAAATCCCTAACAGATGGGACATTGTATTCTAGATACCAACCTTTCATCTACTAATAGCAACTAACAAATTAAAGTCAAATCGTATCTCACACCTAACAGCCCATGACGCAAGCAGATGGTTTTAATCCCAGCGAGGGAGAATTTCTTCTCCGCTGAGAACTGTGAGGTGACACAGCCATCCACTTTCATCAAAGTCCTGCATTCCATTAGGAAATCCACATCTCTGGGGCCATCTGCACATGGAGTGAGATACACACTTGAGGAAAAAATATATGCATTGGTAGAGTTAGACCAACTTACTCCTCTGAAGGCAGCAATTGTTGAAGCTATGACCCTGTTCACAACACCGGAACTTCTGCCACTGCACAGAAAGCAGTTCCCTGCTCAGCCATTCTCTCCCACAGGAACTTCATCACCTCAAAACAAAATGAGGTCGTCAAGATCACCAGCAATCCCTGGCAGTTATCGACTCTGCATTTCACTTCCCCAGGGCCTAAAAGCAGAGTGATTAATTGTACAAAGTAACAACATATTGATGCACCAAATCATCCAGCAACACAGTTATTAATAAACTTGTAATGAAACATGTATGTAAACTTAGTGATTTCTAGATCATGTGTCTATGTATGAGCTATTTCTAGTAAACAGTAAATCTCAAGTGGAACATGTTGCTGTTTTCGAGTTACCTGTGATCATCCCAATGAAGTCCTTAAGCTTCCACTGAAGTTTGGTCTTATTTATTCCAGTTCAAATACTAACACCACAACTTCCAGGTGTAGGGGGATAAACAGAAGAAAATAAAAACACCCTTGTAAATATTCGCACTTTAGGAAAGCCCTAAAACATGAGCTAGATACACTGGAGAAAGAAACATCATCAGGTTGTTGACATAAGCTTATGACCACAACATGGTTCTTACACAAAATCCTAGGTATTCACTTTATTGAAGGGGGTCTCCTTTCAGCAGTACATACAGCCTTATGAATCAATTTTTCACCCAGGGCTCCACTCAAATTCCAGCGCTCTGTCTGTCCTTTGAAGAATTCCCATCATTCACGATTCCCAGTTGCCTTCCTTTTTTCATAGAATTCAGAAACAGTAAAGTCCCTGTGGAAAGACTAAACCAACTCTTAATCAGATAGTAGCCAGAATTTAACTAACCTTGCTGCATTTGTCTAACAAATTGCTGAGCCATTGGGAATGTTTTGGTTTGATTTTCAGATGAAGTTCACTTTTCAGCTTATAAATCCTTATGCAAGGAAACATGCATTTCATATAAACTAACAACTTTATTTTAAACACGTGTACAATAACGTGTGCAGTTCATAACTAGCTTTTGAACAAAATTAAACAGGAAAATAAAAGCTTTGGGAAGGCAGCGGTCTGCAGAGTGAATTCCCCTAACCCTGGCTTTGAGGTAGGCTGTGAGGGTCCCTGAAGGACTCTGCCTAGCAGAGATAACAGGCACTGTCAAAACAGGTTTCCTGGAGCAGATTGCCTAACTATCTGGGAAGGGCAGCCTCCAAGCATTTCCCAAGGAGAACATTTTCACATCCAATCGGTCTTTCAGCTTTGCCCAGACTGTCCATAAAAGGACTCATATTGCAGGCTAAGATGTGACAGAGGGATGAGAAAAATCAGTCCAGTAGAAACCAGATGAAGTCTAAATTAAATTTTTTGTAGTTTACTGAAGAGAAATATCATTATCCTTCCTTATCCCATGTCACTTCTTTTTTTTTTTAATCAATGGTGAGATACACTTACATTGTGCTTTTTTTTTTTCCAAATAAATTAGGAAGTATTAGCATATACCGCAATCAAAGGGATTTTTTTTTTTTTTTTTTTTTTTTTTAATAATCGTAAATGCTTAATCCAGCCTACAGATATAATAATCACCCATGGGAATGGGACATAACATATCCATGTTCAACATCATAGTCTCTCTCTCCACTGGCCAGGTGTGAAAGGTTAAGGATCATATTATATAGATATTTCAGCTAACCAACTTCTGGAAATCCTGTAAGTATTATTTAAAAATATTTTCTGTGCCAAGTTAAGTACCACAGTTGAAATATGTAAATATTTCTAATTTCAAAACAAGGACACTTCCACCTCTTCACTAACTGTGACAATAATGAAACACATCTAACATGACCAAATCAAGAAATTGGCAGACTTAGCTAGCAAACAAAGAAACCAAAAGAATCATAAGAGATAATGAAAAGAAATATATTCCATATGCCGTGGGGTAATTTGTAATGAAACCTTAAGATATGGACATGGTTGAATTACAAGATGTATGACTACATACGGATAAATATCTGGTTTATTTATCCTTGGTAGGCAAATGAATAGACCTCATTAGCTGCAGTTCAGGAATAGGGCTAAACAAAGAGAAAAAATAGAATCAGATAAGGAAGAAGGCCAGATTATATTTCACATTCAATATTACTCACTTAGAAATAAAGGAAAAGCTGACAAAAAGGCAGAGATATTAATATAATCTATTGTTTGTACATTACAAGAAAGTGAAAAGATACCCTAATCCAACTCTCCTCTTTTCCTCAGTTTTTAATTACTGCACTGATTCAATAAAATACAAATAATAACAGATATAAAATGTGACTCTAAATACTTCTGGAAATTAAAATTTGTCTCGCCTAGCAACTGTATCTCATACACTTGCATATATGCAGTATACTGCATGGTAGCTGGTGTGGGCTTTTGTGCTTTCACAGCAATGAGGTTGAATTATGGTTGCTGTGGGAACTATATCTTTGAATTTCTTGACGTGTGCTATCACCTGAACTCAAATGTTACATTAACATAGGTAAGCAATTGCTGGTTTTTTCCATGAGGAAGAAAAAGGAACCTACATGGATGGTTACATATTTAAGTATTCTTACCAAAGAAAAAAACACACATCTCCATATCTGGAGAAATGCACAGCTCTTAATTATCCTCACACTGCATACACAAGAAGTAAAACAGTGCCACATAAAACCTGTGAGTCAAATGCAGCAGGGTACCTATAGAAATAGTAGTAGGTGATGATGTCATTAAAAGTTTAGGTTCTGCAATCTTCCTGTATTTGTTCAACTCTTTAACCACAGGTTTTGAGTACATTATTTCTTTCAGGCATTTGATGAGAGGAGATACAGATATATACACGTCAGATGCTTTGCAGCTTCTTTGCAAGTGAGCGCGCTTTGCAAGTATGACAGGGCTTTCAGATAGGGTATTGCCCAGCCCCAGTCAGCACAGGCACTGCTCTGGGTACTTTATGAACACACAGCAAAAGGAAGCGATTTCTGCCATAAGAGTATGGAGGACTGACATTTGACTTGTAATACAGGTCACAAGCTGCTGCAGAGACTCACCTCAGCATATGAGAGAGAGAACTGCAACTACAGATGTTCTTTAGCAGAGGTGAGTTGTCTCATGCTACAATCGAGAAGCTTAAAATTTTAGGTCAGTTTCCTTAACCCAAAATGTTCTCTTATTTATCCACTAGTACATTTTATGTTTTGACATCACCAGGAAAAAGGGAGTCAAGTTCTTTAACGCACCTCTGGGTATTTCTGGAATTGTTACTGGACAATTATGCCTCTAAAATTATCAGATCAACTGGAAATACCAAGTTAATACTACAGTGTTTTTAAAATGAAATAAATTGCATTGCACAGTTGATACTTCCAGAAAAGTCAACGTAGCTATTACATTTTAAGTAAGATTTTTTACCGTGGAGGAGCATGAAGAGAGGGGAAAATCAGAAAGCAATAAAAAGTCACAAAGTTCCTGAGGTACAGTTGCACCTTTCTGAAGAAACACCAAGGCGGAGCTACATTCTTAATGCGCTTGGTAGACCCACAAGGTCTCCTTAGCTTCTACTTCAAAAAGGTGGATATTCCACTAGGGTAAGTGTTCTTAAGGAGCAAAATCTCTAAGAAACCCAGGAAAAGCAGTCAAAGTCAAACATGGCTGTGCTTCCCTGGTTTAGAACAGAGGAAATGGCATGCACTGAAAGTAACAGCTTGCCAAGCTTACGAAACAAACAAACAAACAAAGTCCATTCACATGAAAAACCTCAAGGGAAAAAAAAATATTTTGAAGTTTTCTAATTGTAGTGTATGGAAGATAAGAATTATTCTTAAAATGTGAGATCATTCTTATTTTAAAGGGATTATATCTACTTATATCAGCAAGAAGGACTCCAAGTTACGGCTTCTTGCAAATAAACAAAATCTGAAGCATCGGGTATTTCCAGAATAAACACTGAATTTCAAAGCAGAGTTTATAATTCTAAAACAAGAGCTTATCAGAAAACCTTCAAAAATAAGAATTATCTGGTCAAAAAAACAGACAGCGACCAAAAAACTGCATTAAATATTTCAAAGATCATGAAGATTACTCAGTAAGACAGATCTAACAAGAAACCATTAAGTCTTGCAAGAATGCTACTTCTGCTTTGCATCTCTGACTCCATAATACAGGAGGTTTTTCTGGGTGTAAAGAGAAGGAATATTAACATAATGACATATCTCCCAAAGAAATTGTGGGCTATTGTTGTTTCAGGATTCCAAGAAGAATCTGCTAAACATGGTAATTAGTTATGGCAGTTGTTTGAAATGGAAAAACACATCACTAACAATGCAACCATGCTAAATAGTTTTACAACTCCCTTTTGAATGATGCATGTCCTCTCTGTGTACAGAACATCAAACCAATGGCCCCTATTAGTGTCTAGATACAACTGTCTCATCATCCTTAACTGCAATATCAAAACAGTTCCAAATGAAATAATGGAACTGGCTCTTGCATCATACTACTGAATATTTTGTAAAAATTACATAATATGATAGGTGGAAAAAGATTTATGAGGTTAGCATTTTGCATATTCCTGCAATCTGCCCAACTGTCAACTCATTCACTGTGACATGACCCTCTATAAAATGTGATTGTAAAGAAACATAGCCAAAACATCTGGGGAATGCACACATTCTGAAAAGAAATTTTATTTGGTGGAAGACATAAAAACATACAAATAAGTAATCAGTTTTAAGAATATACAAACATTTTAAAATATTAGATATTTGAACTGTAGTAGCCATGTGTCACATGTGCAAAATATTATGTATATAAACCAAACAGTATTTATGTACTTAGCCTGAAAACTCCTGGAGGAAGAAAATGTCAAACACATGTACATTGTTCTAATTTAAATTTCTTTTACTTTTATGCAATAAAAAAAACTGTGTGCACGTGCACATATATTTTTGTGCATGTAAAAAATGCATCAAGAATTTTCCAAAGTATTTTACAAAATAACTCAAAATAAGCGACAGAGCTCCTTGTGTTGGCACATTTAAGTTTTGGAATGTTGTACATGACTTCTTAATGTAATGTGTAAATGCTCTAACAGAGAAGTTTGCATATGTAACGTTACGGCATCGTGACAATAGCATGTACAGATATGAATGGAATCTGGTCTTACTTCCCATGAAAGCTGCAGTACTTAGAGATTTACTAAATGGAAATCTGAAGTCAGTCAATGCTACTACCACATGCAGCAGTATTCTATGATGGTAACAAATTAAATGCTTCATTCTCACTCTTCTGTGGCACTGCAAGGACTTTTACTATCCTGGATTTATCTCCGGAAAAAGGCTACACTGATAACTTAAAATTCACATGAAATGTATAATGGTGATCATCCACAAAGAAAAAAGCAGTGCTGCATTCACTCTTCTTGATAAAAAAAAGACAAGCTTCATAATACTGTGAGCATCCTCCTTAGCTCTTAATGACAAAAGTCAGGGAACATATTATTCAGTTGAAAAAAGACTCACCTCTTTCTCAGTACTCTATTTACCTCAAGAAACAAAGTAACATCGCTGCAGCAGTTCTTAACACAAAATGACCAACAATGAACCTGAAAGTTTGACAGCTTTAACAAGATTTATCATTATAGCAGTAGCAGTCTACAGTTCCACCAACCAATGAATACCAGAACCTACCTAAATTATGCACTTTCCAATATGCCCAGAAGAGTCTGGTCTCCTTTCTGACCATCAGTACCAGTTTTAGTAAGTACATGTTATAATGCCTTCTCCCAGTACATCATGGTCCTTTACTTTTGTAGCTCATAAATTGTACATTAATACACTATAAAGTACACTTCAGGTTTAAAAAAATTAAAAGTAAATAAATAAATAAATAAGTGAAAACATATTGAAGTATACACATTATTCCATCTTGATGCAGTTGCACTGAGGAAGGCCAAACACCACGAAGTTACTGCTGCACACTACAGAAAACGTCTGTAAACGTTCATGGCATGCTATCAGAATCACCTATGTCTAAAAAGACTCTGAAGATTAAATAAAAGGGACTGTAATCATTATATCAAAGGTTTTAGGACATTATACAATAGCAATTTTTAAAGACAAACACTGAACTGACACTGAAAACTGAAGGAAATTACAGAATTGAGTCGGTAAGGGTGTCCCTAGAAACTCTGACTGAGCGACCAAAAAGGAATCACATGAAACGTCTGGACTTTGTCCAAAAAAAAAGTCCCTAAGGGGTTTTAAAGGAGACTTTGTTAAATTCAGAACTGCTAGAAATTTATGAAGGAGCTCCCTCTTCTGGATCATCAATGACAATTCAATTTACATGGCAAGATGCGGAATTTGGCCCGTAAATAACACCTTTCACTATGTACCATTGAGGAATTGCACATAAACTTACAAAGCTGCGAGCTACTGACCACTGTTTTGAACGAGGAGTTTACATCTGAGTAGTTTATTCGGGAAGAAACCCCTGAGCGGTTTGATGGCATTTTGGAATTTTTTCATTAGACAGTGCAAAAGAAAAAGCTATTGACTTCTGCTTTAAATCTCTCTGAAATCTACATTTTACAGAAAAGAACTGGTAAGTAAGAATATTAAAAACAGGCCACTCTCCCACCTGTATGGCCAAAAATACAACTTCTGAATTTGTATCTGCAGAACAAGTTAAGCTTCCAGGTTGCAATTCTGGAAACAGAAGAATCTCATCTTCTTGGAATTTCTTTCAGCTTTGACAGGTTCATACAAGGAAAAAAAAAAAAAAAAAAAAAAGCACAGTAGGAAAAGCTTCTCTGCACATCAGCTATTCAGACACTCTCCAAGACAGCTTGGGTAATTTTTGCACACATTTATAAACTGGAAATGGAAAGATCAGAAAATGGATACTCTCTACCCCTATATAAAACTCATTTCCACAAAGGAACCCTGGCTTTCTGACTTGACCTATAATGGAAGAAGAGCCTTTGTGAAGACCCGGTGAGTTTTCTGCATCTCATCTGGAACCAATTTGATACCCTTTAAATAGTCCATAACTATTCAAGCTGAATTATTATGTTTGCCTTAAACACAAAAATTAGTCTAAACAGCGTACGTGCAGCCCCAATGAAACCACTGTTTACTTCATCATATTATTTATAACCAAATCATGACATAAATTAAATTATTGCGTATTTAATAAGAAAGATGTCCCCATTAAATTCTGGGCTAGATAACTCAGAAGCATTATTTTTGACTTGCTAATACCTGCATAATCAGGCGCACAACAGTGCGATTTCATCTTTCACGCTACGTATACCAAGTACATCTGAAAGGATGCGGCCAACTGAAACACCCAAGGAAATTCTGATCATTCAAGCACATATAAAACCAAAATTGCCAGGAGTTATTTGGATGGAACTGAAAGGATCACATAAAATGGTAAGCCTTGTAGACCTGGAAATAGTGAGAGACAGAAGGAAAATAGCTAAGATTTGCTGTGCAGGCACCTGCTGCAAATGGCAGACACCCAATGACACAGAGGGGATATCCCTTTGCCAAACTTTGCAGCCGTCAATGGACTGAGACCCCCCACAAACCCCTTAGCAGAGAGATATGGTACAGAGGACAATGGGAAAGTAAAACAGAAGCTAAGGAAACTGGCAGAAACTAGAAAACCCAACCAAGTATCTAAGTAAAGGTATTAAAAAGGGGCAGACTGGAAAGAAGAAAAACTCAATGGGAGATTAGAGAGTAAAAAGGCACTTGGCTGAAGACCACATGCTGGAATGTGAGATGAAGAAGGCTTAAACTTCTGGTGTCAAAAAGACAGAAAATGAGCTAAACAAGTACAGGCTGTTACAGGGAGTGAGTGGGGTACTTGAAAAGGGTAGGAAAATCTGAATACCTGGTTAAAAAAAAAAAAAAAGGCTAATCTGTCTTTCAAGCTTCATCTAAACAGCAACACCACTTTTCAGGTTACTGAAGGGAAGCTAACATCTTCAGTCAGATATTTACGAAAGAAAGTAATTAACGAATTGTTAGCAAAGTATTTGTTCTATGGTCAAATCACACTAAATGACTCAGAAGAAAACATACTCTAGCAGGGTTATTAAGATCCAATAGAAACTCTACGAAAGCAATGATTTTTTAAATCATGGCAATTAAAT
>JANIJG010021135.1:0-19648 GCA_024611175.1 Megaceryle torquata
AGGAAGAATTTCTTTACTGAAAGGGTTGTCAGGCAGTGGAACAGCCTGCCCAAGGAGGTGGTGCAGTCACCATCTTTGGAGGTGTTTGAGCCAGGGAGATGTTGTGCATAGGGACATGGATTAGTGGTTTTGATAGGGCTGGGAATAAGGTTGGAGTTGACTTGATGATCTTGAAGGTCTCTTCCAGCTGAAACTGTTCTGCAATTCTAATGTTTCAGAAATCCAAGATAAAAAATATTCAATGAGAGCTTTATAGCCCACTCTACTCGGTGGGAAGGCTACCTCCTGATTTCACTGTGGTTTCAAGTCTTGAATTTCAAAGTTATTCGGGTGTATAATGAATAAATTTTTGAAATGAAAAAGTTTTCAATTTGAGAGAGATTTTTCTGATGATTTAGAGGATTAAATCCTGTTCTTATTTCAAGAGTACGGACAGGGAACTGTCTCCATTGCCTGAAGTAAGGCACCTAGAATTAGGCCTCATCTAAATCTGCCCTCTAGATGTCCTGTATACATAATTATTTAACGGGCAGTTAAATTGTAAAATGGTTTTTATGATCTGGGCCAAATTTTTCCAGGTTTTCAGAACATTTTATTTTAACCTGCTACAATACAAACAAGACCAAACTAAGGTCAAAGTACTTGTGTGTCCCTTAGCCCAGCACTGGTTTTCACCAAAATTGGCACTAACTGGCACTGAACAGCCCTAAGGGAGCCTTGATTTCACAACAGACTTAAACATTTGACCACTTATACTGTGGGGTTCTTTCTATACATAAAACATGTCTGTTAAAAGCTCTATCAGTATTTAGAGGAGCTTGTGATACCAAACGCAAGTTGGTGAAATACTTCAAAATCCATTGTTTCCTTGGAAATAAAACTTCAGACAACATCCGTTTTAGCTGATTGAGTAAAAGGATGAAGAAACAATGTATTTTAAAACTTAAACTTGTACTTTAGTAGGAACTAAAATTAAACATAAAATTATTGAACACGCTGTTTGTGGTAGAAAGCTTTTTTGTAATGGGAAAGTAATAATTTTTAAATTTTTTTTTTGGTATATAGCATTATTTTTCCCAATAAAGCAACATTCAAGAAAATCCATCACGGGGAAAAAAAAAATTAAACTCATTCTTACAAGCTGTCAGATTTATTTATCTAAATGAAGTACAGTGAAAGGTGGTTGCCATAGCTACAGCAGAGCTCTGGAATAATTTTGCTGCTTTTTAATTGTTGCATCTTTGTGTACAAACAGCTTAAGAATATCTTACATTTTTAATCCGAGACCTTAAAGCCACAACAAAGCCCTCTGAATTTGAATCTCCTCCTGGCAGAAGGGTACTCTATAAAAGGAAACATGAATGAAAACTTTTCACTGTGGAAAGCTGTGTAAAACCAGTGTCTCTCTTTCTCTGTAATATGCTGATTAAGAATCCTGCACTATATTTACCTCTGCAATCTTCAGAACTATATCAGACTGTGGAAAGCTGAGGTAACTCTAGACTGTTTTCCAGGAAAGCAACATCAAATCTTAACGTTCGTAGAATTGCAGTGGCTCAGATGAGTAAAAAGAGCAATTCCTTTTCAGAGCTTCCTGTCACATATGGCATCTGATTTTTGCCTAGCTTATGTCATCATTTCTTTACATTTGTAGAAGTGTTATTCTGTTACTTTCAACTCGCTCACTTTTTGTTCTTTGAACTGAACGCAGACGTGAAAATAGGGTGATCAGTTCCCACTGCCTTCCAGTGCCTGCAACATCTTCCTGGGGATGGTGTTTCTGCCACCATGCACCACAGAATTCTTGCACATTTTGACTTTCCTGGATGCTTTTGCAGAGTAAACGATGTCAGGATTTGGTCCCTATCGGTCTGTGTGAACAGAAGAACTGCTGGTGATACACAACCTCACTTCAGTATTTCTATTTCCTAACTAACCTGGCAAAACTGCAATCTGGCTCTGCTTTATGCAGTTGCACAAACACGAGTTTAAATGAGACCCTGCTTTCCTTAGTTTAAATTCTCTAATTACAGCAATTACAATCAATTTGGAAATTGGCAGACTTCCAAAAGTTGTTTGCTGTTACGTCAAACAGAACAAAACTTTTTCTTCTTTATGTTCAGGAAGAGACTTATTTAATAGTGACAGCAAACTACTGATTCTCTCTTATTTCTGGCTCACAGAACACCTGAACTCTACCAAAGATAACATATGACTTTCACAGATTTTTTGTGAGCTAATTTTGTACAGATTTTTGACATCTACTACGCTACATTAAAACCTCAGTTTCATTGGAATTGGAATTTTATACACACGTACTGCCAGGATCTAACATTTGTATCAAAAGGAGTAATAGTCTTCATTTCATACCTACTGATTTTGGTCTTACTGAGAAAAAAAAAATCACATTATTTGCTCATGGATTTAATCCTTCATTTACTGGCAGTGCAGTTTAAATAATTAAAATGAGATATTCAAACACATCTGTCTCCGATGATAATTTACAGTAGTTCAGAATCTGGATGATCTGCTCTTTAATAGCTCTTTTCTCTTCATGAATTCTGTATTTATGACACAAAAGATGATTTCATAACACTCAAGAATAATGAGGTTAGTCAAATATTTTTTAAAGGTAGGTGACTTCTTATTTATTAAGTGTTTTTGAGTTAATCATATGGGTTTCATATGGTTACAATAGCAGAAGTTAAAAACATAGGTCAAAGAACACAAAACTTACCACGTAAACTCGGAGCTGCACTAACAGGCCTCTAGACTTTTGGGAATACACATCACTCTGGTAATAGAATTGATTGTTCAGCACCTTGCAAAACTAAATTTACAGCAAATAATGTTTCCCCTCTTCTTAGAGCATGAAGCTGAATTTATGAGGACTGTGTTCTTGTATTCCCAGTCAAGACATCTCTATCCTATAGATTTTCTGCTCCCTTTCTAGCCTTGCTGTGTCATTTTGATAAAGTCCTTTTCTGATTTGCATTACAGCAATGACAGAAGTTGCAGTCATTGTTCTGGCTTCTGTAGAAATGGTACTAAAACATCTCCTTTGAAAACAATGTTTTTCACCACTTCTACTGGCAATTATTCATCTTTTGTAATTTTTTTCCTCCTTTGCTCCTCTTAAGGCACAGATTCCATGTCAAATGCCATGAGCATGTTAACATGCTACCATCCACTAAGCTGATCTTTCACTGCAACTGGATACCAGCGTTCAAGGTAACTTTAGTTAGGCTGACTTTAAATCCTGTTAAGAAAATATAGATAAGCACAGCCAGTTCTGTTAGAATTTTCCAGGGCATTATGGATGTTTAAGCAGGTGCAACTGGTAAATTCCACTGTTTTGTTTTTTTTTTAGTAAGGCTTTCCTGTGGATTGAAGGATTTAAGTGTTTAAAAAAACATTCCTGGGGTATTTTAGCAGCACTTTTCCATGCACCATAATGTACGAGTTCCAAATACACAGGATTTATGTAATTTCCTGAAGCTTTACACACCCAGCAGCAGTACACTGTAGGACTGTAATGAAACTTTAGTCCCTTCTGATAGAGTCTGTCTTTTCAGTCCGCCCAGTGACCTAGGAATACTGTCAGTCATCTGCACCTCGCTGTATTGCTTCTCTACAGCCTACTCAGGGGGGACCAGAGGAGGGGTTAATTCACACCACCTTATGTTTCAAAGTAACCTCAAGGCATTCTATTTTTATAGCCGAAAGCATTGCTTAACACATGCTTTATTACTGTTTGCTGCTTCTCTTTCATTAAAAGACTGCTGTAATGATTCCTTGAAAGAATTAAGCACCTTAATTTAAGTAACATTTCAGGAAAAGATCCACTTAGTGACTAACTAGAACAACATAATTCAGAGGTAAATGGATGGTTAATAAACCATTCAATTTAACTCTCGACAAATTTTAATTGTATTTCCAAGTTAACCTTCATAAAAGTTGTCACAGATTTAGTTGCACATTAAAACCAGACAGAACATTTTAATATTAAACAGTGTATTCACAAAGTATTATTTAAAATGTTAGTACTTGAATTGTGCTTATGCTTTTGTTCTTTATTTTACTATGCTTCCTTATTTAGTTTAAATGTAAACATCCATTTTTTTCCCCCCTATAGCAAAAGCCTTATATATTGGAATATATTATTTAATTCCTTGTAAACAGACAGAAAAAAAATGCTACTGCAAAAATTACTTCAAACTTGACTGTATCGCCTCAAAAACTCAGCCAGTAAATTAAGGATTTGCTTTCATATTCAAGAACTGAAATGAATATTAATTCCATTACTTCTGCTATTTGTACGAACATTCTCATGTAGCTAGATAAATTTTGTTGTATTTCCCAGAGCATGTGGCTAGCCTCACAGCTAAGACATGGTAGGAGTTAACTCCTCCTGACTCCACCGTGTTCTTCATACCCCTCTGAAGGGCTTATAAATATCTAAGGTTTGAGATGCCACAGAGAATGGCAATGGCATGAGGACCTGCTGGCAGAGAGAGCAGCACACTGTCCTGTTCTGAAATCTTTTTTGAAGTACAGATCAGGGATGAGAATACATAAAATAATATTTGAATATGGAGCTGAGCCTCATGAAAATTCTACTTTGAAATATGGGTTAATGAAATAATTCTACTTGGAAATATGGACTAAACAATACACCTCTATGCCTGATAAACAACCTGTTTACAACTTTACTAGACACTGAAGAAAGTGGTCCTTTTTCTACCTGCTTTGTTGTTTAATGCCTATTTTCTACCTTTATGAACATGCTGCTTGCAGAGTGGTGGACTTTTTAAAGTGATTTTTACAGTTTTCTTCCTAAACCTTTGTTGTGCAAGTTCCTTAGGAAGGAAAAACTTTAACTGTGACTGATCTCTGATATTTTCCAGACTAGTTACAGCTGGTTTTGGTTTAGTAATTTTATATCATAA
The DNA here is from genome assembly GCA_024611175.1 of Megaceryle torquata. Classification (NCBI taxonomy): domain Eukaryota; kingdom Metazoa; phylum Chordata; class Aves; order Coraciiformes; family Cerylidae; genus Megaceryle; species Megaceryle torquata. The sequence goes on from JANIJG010021135.1 coordinate 4,950, forward strand.
ATAAGACTTCACTTCTCTAATATTGTTCATTAACCTTTAAGCTAAAGCTGAAACTTCTTCTACTTTGCTTAAATAATGATAGTAGAGAACAGGCACTATAGCTGACATTCCATTGAGATTAATGGACACAATTCACAGCACTCCTATTACTGCTGCTTTTTTAATAGAAACCCCAAATATACAGGATTTTCAAATTTCCATTCCAAGTTTAGAGGACAACTGTTCAGAGAAATACAGTAATGTGAAGTTGTGCAGGGAAAAAGAATCATTGCTCAAGCAATTGTTTGGTCTGGAACCTGTGTTGAGGGGGCAGCTTCTGCTCAGAATATCAACGCTGTTTTTCTCACCCGTGTTAGCTCATCCAGTTGCAAATATTCTCTTCTATTCTACAGCTCCAGCTGTGAAACATACTCCTCTTCTGTCCCACACAGACTTCTGTTAGCTGGTGAAGTAAAAAAAAAAAAAAAACAAAACAAAAAAACCAACAAAACAACAAATTGTTTGCATTTGGGGAATCTCCGGCTTGATCCTCTTGCATTGTGGTTGAGTAATGCTTGATTAGAACCTGTGGGTAACAACTGCCTCCTATTCCTGTTTATGTAGACACAAGGACAGGATTTTCCATTTAAAAACAAGTATTCCAGCAGGTAATGTTTTCATGCAGTTGACAGCAGTAGGCAGAATTCATGCACTTCCATCTCCTCCTTTCTGACTCCTCTCCTGTCTTGCTAAACAAATTCAGAAGGTTTTTGAGGCTACCAGCAAGCGGTGACATTATGAAAAACTTTAAGTGGTCCAAAATACTTCAGAGTTGTTCCACCTGTTAGCATTTCCCCTGAAACCCCACTCAGTACTTGTGTACTGCCTACTCAGGCATTGTGTGAGTAAGAGCTTAGTCTGTGACTTCACAGAAGACAGATGAGCAGCTTCCTTCCTCTGATTGTCATGTGCATTGGGAAGAAGGGAGAGGACAGGTGAAAGAGGGGAGAATGGCCCCAAAGAAGGGCCAGCGGGGGTGTTCAGCCATCCCCCTCCCCCAGCCCTGCTGTTGTGTTTGAGACCGAGACTGGTGAATTGGTGATCTCGCCTTTTGTACAGTGCATCTTGGAGCGTATCAACTCCGCTGCTTGCTACAGCTTCCAAAGAGATGGCCTTTCCTTGGGAAGACAGGCTGTTAGCAGCTGGCTTTTTCACCACTTCCCTAATTGAGAAATAACTTTTTTCCTCCCTGCTTCCTGCCTGCCTTTCATACCCATTGTGCTGCCTAAAATCACTGCCTGTGTCCTGTCTTCATTTGTGCTTTCAAACTGATATTGGGAAGACTTCCCTAAATAAATAATGCTAGTCTCTATTTCCCAGGCCAAAGTTTCTTGAAAGCCATTGATTCTTATTTCACTTACTTCACTGGGCAAGTTACTTATTTCTAAAATCCATCTAGCTCTGATAAATGAGACCCAGGAGAAAGTTTTAAAAGTGAGGAAAAAGGACCCATGGAGACCTAGGGCTGTAGTCTAACACAGCTGTCAGCATCTCTCCTCCTAGAAGAGGCAGGGCACTGCATTAAGCACGTGTCTCACCGTGGGTGCCGAGGGCAGGCATTTCAGAAGAGGTGCTGAGCTTCTCTGAAGTGATCGGTCATCCAAGGAAGAGCTCTAACAATGGAAACACAAGAGAAGGACTGACCCCGGTGACTGGTACAAAGGTCAGACTCTGCAGTTGTAAAAATATTTTAGAAAACCTGTGAAAAGATGGATGGCAGCATTTAGAAGACACTGTCAAGGTACAGGGATATTTGGATAATTTATGATGAGACATGGTAACAGAATCTTGGGGAGTTTATTACTTGTGCTTTTTATTCTGAGAATATTTTAATGGCTTTCTGGTATAAGGCTTTTCTATCTGAAAGTTTAAAAAAAAAAAACCCAAACCTCTGCAATGTCAGAATGCAAATCTCATTTCTAAGAAGGTTGCAAGAATTCCTCCTGTGAGAAATGTACTTCCTGATTTTGTGTTAATTGCTTGTACAAGGACAAAAGCAGCAGATGTTTATTTGTGTTTACACCTTGCAATAATAATCCCCTGCTTCCAGTAGAGACCAATGCCTGATGTAAAAAAGATTTTTCATTTGCTTAGTGAGTAGATCTGTGCTGGAAAACTAATGCATTAAAAGCTAAAAGCCCAGTACTGAAGGCAATGAATATGTAATTTGTGATGTTGCAAGATTTAAATATCATAGAATAGTCTGCCCTAGTACATGGGGAATGACTAAATTTTGGAAGGCAGGAGTTTTTGTTAAAATACATTCAGTAAAGGCCTTATCTTTCTGGATTGTTTAGAAGTAATGAATCTCTTCTTGACCAATATGTACAATAAAAAGTAACAAAGCAGATGAATGAACTGATCATGCACCAGTTATGTGGATTATGAGAGGCTAATCTCTCCTTGACTGCAGAAATAAGTTTCAAGGACATAAAGATTCTGTTTAAAAATAAAATTAAAACACTAATCTATTTTCTTCTTTATAAAGCTCATAAAAATCAATTAGTATAGGAACTTTGGCATGACAAATACTCCTTGATAGTGATTTTTAGTGCTTTAAAATAAAATTGCTAAGAAAACTCTATGCAGACTGAAAAAGGTTTAGATTAAGATGACTGTGACTAAGCGGTTGCTGGTTTTGCTTTATCCGTGTCACTAACATTTCTATAGCCTTTACAGCGTCCCTGCGTCCTCAGGTATGTGTTTTGCCTAAAGCATGTAACTTTCCTGTGTATTTGAGTTGGCAGCAGGATTTTCTTTATTTTCTGAATATTTAACATCATCAAAATTGTACTCTTTTTTTTCTTCATGCACAGCTTCTGATACAAAATGTTATTCATGTAATTTGACTTAATCAGATTAAATATACAGCCTTTTTATGAAAATGAATTGGCAAGTCACAAAATATTCCAAGTTTTGGCCTGACTGCCTCCCCTATTAGAAAATCTTCCTTCGGAATTGGCTTATGTAGTTGCCAAGCCCCTCTCCATGATGTCTGAAAAGTCCTGTCAGTCAGGTGAAGCCCTGGGTGACTGGAAGAAGAAGAGAAACGTAGCACCCATTTTTATAAAGGGTAGAAAGGAGGACTGGGAACTACCAACCTGTCAGCCTCTCCTCTGTGCCTGGGTAGATCAGGGAACAGCTCCTCCTAGAATCTACCCAAACGCACATGGAGGTGATTCAAGACAGCCAGCATGGCTTTGTCAAGCACGAGTCCTGTCTGACCGGTCTCATGGCCTTCTGATGGGATGTGTTAGTGACCAAGGGAAGAGCCATGGACGTTATCTCTCTGGACTGCTGTAAGGGCTTGGATGCAATTCCCCACAACATCCTTCTCTCTCCATTGGAGAAACACAGAGTTGAGTGGGCGGTGTTCGGTGAATGAGGAATGTGTTGGATGGCTGCAGCCAGAGAGCAGTGGTCAATGATTCAATGCCCAGATGGTGATCAGTGACAAATGGCATCCCTCAGGGGCTACTGTATAATATCTTTGTTAATGACATTGTGGGATGGAGTGAACCCTCAGCACACGAGCAGATGACACCAAGCTGAGTGGTGAGGTGAGCAGGCCTGAGGGACAGGATGCCATCCCAAAGAACCTGGACAAGCTTGAGAAGTGGGCCCACCTGAACCTCACAAGGCTCAACAAGGCCACAAACAGGGTCCTTCACCTGGATTGGTGCAATCCCTGATAGGCTGGGGGATGATGAGAGCAGCCCTGGAGAGAAGGATTTGGGGTTACTGATGGATGAAAAGCTGAAAGTGAGCTGACAATGTGAGCTCAAAGCCCAGAAGGCCAATCACTTCCTGGGCTGCATCAAAAGAAGAGGGGCAAGCAGATCAAGAGAGGTGATTCCACCCCTGAAAACATTCAAGGTCAGTCTGGATGGGGCTCTGAGCAACCTGATCTAGTTGAGGCTGTTCCTGCTTCCTGTAAGGGGGTTGGACTGCATGACCTTTAAACATCCCTTCCAACTCAAACCATTCTACGATTCTAAGCACGATTCCTGGCAGCTGATGGTTGAATTTCCTCGTGCAGTATCTTTCACTACAAAAAAAGGCACAAATCTGCTTTGTATATGAAGAACTAGATTAGCTGTGTTTAAAAAAAGTAGTAATTAAGTTTTGCTTTACACTCAAAATTTAGTGAGCAACAACTACAATTATTTAATTACATTAATTTCTCATTTATATTATTCTGATGTGTACTGAAAGCCTCTAATTATCAAGGTCATTGTTAACTACCCCTCTGCTAGAAGGTGGGAATTGACTTTTTTATGAATCAGTTTGGACATTTATTTTTGAAGAAATAATTTATAGAAAAATCTTTCCACAAAGCATTCTGACAAGACGGGAGAAGTCAAGAAATATGTATGTCAAGCAGTGCTGAAAATCACAAGGGGACATTGCTTCTAGTCAGTTGATATTTATATCCAACTTTCTGTCCAAGCTCAGAAATAGAATTCTCATAAACTGTTTCAATTCAGGCTGCTAGAAAGACACAATTAGTCCTTTCTGACAAACTGTTTGCTTGTTAACAATTAAAACTTTTCTTTTACTATCCTCAGCATCTTTCTCTAAGGCCCTAAAGATGCCTCACCATTAATAGATGTTACTAGGTAAAAGGCTGCGTGCAAAATTTAAGGTCAGAGAAAACCTGTTCTGACCTAGAAAGGAAAAACCCCATAAATTTAAATATGCAGTGTTTAAAAAACTGCATTCAGAGTACACCAGAAACATAAAATGTTATTTTAAAACTTTTTAAAAAGAGGTCAAATTATTTTGGCCCCGTTTCAATCTCTTGAAATACCTTTCTCACCTGTGCATACTCTGCTGTTTTACTTTCTCCATGTAAAAACAGACATAGGATACACATGACCAAGATGCCATAACACACTGCTGTACGCTTTTTCCTCTAACAGAGCTCTAGGGAAGACTGTCTGGTTTCCTGAAAGTGCTCTATTTATTACCTATTTAAGTTAATTTATGTTAACTTAGAGCTGTTTAAACTCTTGATGTAAACCAGCTAATTCCCAGAACTGGTATAACTTAGCAGAGAACAAATCAACCTACTGAGGGTTGATTTGCTTTATTTAAAGCTTCCACCCTTATGAAACAGCCTACAGCTCTCCAGAATTTCCAAGAAATTCTGGGACTTAATCAACTATGCTTCCTGTAAGACTGGTAGTCGGGTTTGGAGAAGAGCATTTATTTGGCCATACAAGACTAAGCAAGTCAAAGCACATCTAAGACACTTGCCCAGAGACACTCTTGTTACATTCAGGCTTCAAGCAGATCCTGCAATAATCACTCCTATTACACAGCCAGAAAAAAAAAGAAAATACAGTCCCAGGTATGGCTGCACATCTTGTCTTTCAGAAATGAAACTTCTGATGGGCCGAGTGGTTCTACTGCATTCCAGGCTGTAGTGTTGTGCCATACAGTGACCGAAATAGCAGTAGACAAAATCTTACCAAAAAAATCCAGATTTGTAGTGGGGTAAAACGAACGGGGAGTCTGGAAAGTTCTTGATTGGATTTTATTTTTCTTTTTTTTATGAATAGAAAAAAATACTTAAGATTCTCAAAGGAATTAAAAATATGTCCAGGCTTTGCTGTTTAAAATGTATCTTGAGAATCTTAAAGAGGCCAGATACTGAAATGAATTCAGTTTTGATCCACCTGATGATGTGTGTGCCATTAGTCATTACTGACAGGCTGGGTGCTGGTGCTGGGCTTAGCACTGCAGAAAATAGGGCATTGTTCAAATTAAGGTCCCAGTGTAACAAATAACAAACATTGCAAAACTTTATCAAAAATTCAAGTGCTCTGCAACCATTTTAATAATTAAGTTAGAAGGATCATTTCCACAGGAATGAGAAATGTATCCTTAATATAATTACATTCTCTAGCACACTAAAACCATTTGGAAAAAAAAACCCAAACCCTGTGAAGTAGAGTAGCAAAAAATTAAACCCTCCCGTGGGTTGTGAAAAATGAAGAAATTAACTCCAAAACAAGGCACTGTTCCTGGAAATCTCCCAGTGTACCCCCACAAGTACTGACTCTCCCTAGATTTGATTCCTTTCAATAAAAGTTGCTAGCCTCTTGGGATGTGGGCAGCACCTTGAAGGATCAGGCTTTTGAGAGACGCTTTAAATTAGGCTCTTCAGACTCTGTTTTCCCTGCCCACACTTTTTTACACCTCCTCCCTCAGTGACCTTACCTGGTAATGACTGCTGAAATGAGTAAACAGCTGCAGTTGGGGAAAGTAATCTCAGCTTCTGCTTTAGTGCCTCTATGCTGCTTTCAACTATTTATGAACAACTGATGAGGGCTAAATAATTAATTCAGCTGAAAGAAAAAGAAATCTCTGAATAGATTTGGTATTTTTAAAGAAAAAAATTCACTAGAGATAAAGAGGAAGGAAGGGAAGTCGTCCTGCTCTATTCCAACTTCTGCATAAATGAGGATAGGAAGACACTGGAATCATAGAATTGTTCTGGTTGGAGGAGACCTTCAAGATCATCAGGTCCAACCATTAACCCAGTAATGCCAGGTCACTGCTAAACCATGTCCCTCAGCACCATGTGTACACATCTTTTCAATTCCTCCAGGGATGGTGCCATCACCATTTCCATGAGCAGCCTGTTCCAGGGCTTTACAAAACTTTTTTGTGAAGAAATTTTTCCTGACATCCAATATAAACCACCCTTGGCACAATCTGAAGCAATTCCTCTTCTCCCATCACTTGCTACATGGAAGAACAGACCAAACCCCACCTTGCTAGAACCTCCTTTCAGAGAGATGTAGAGATAGGGAAGGTCTCCCCCAGGCCTCTTTCTCTCTGGGCTAACCACCCATTATCTCAGCCACTCCTCAGAAGATTTGTTCTCTAGTCCCTTCAGCAGCTTCATTGCCCTTCTCTGGACATGCTCCAGCCCCTCAATGTCCTTCTTGCAGTGAGGGGCCCACAACTGAACCCCTTACTTGAGGTGTGGCCTCAAACTCTGCTGCATGGGGTTGTTGTGACCTCAGTACAGGACAGGGCACTAGGGCACCTTCAACATCATACACTTGGCCCATTGATCCAGCCTGTCCAGATGCCTCTGTAGAGCCTCCCTACCTTCAAGTACATCAACACAACCACTAGCTTGCTGTTGTCTGCGAATTTATTGAGGGTGACTCAATCCCCTCATCCAGACCATTGCTAAAGATATTACACAGAAGTGGTCCCACAGAGGGAGCCCTGGGGAACACCACTTGTGACTGGCCACCAGCTGGATTTAGCTCTATTCCCAACCACTCTCTGGGCCCGGACATCAGCCCATTTTTTACCCAGTGAAATGTATGCCCATCCAAGCTAAGAGCAGCCAGTTTCTCCAGGTGAATGCTGTGGGAAACAGCATCAAAAGTCCAGATAAACAACATCCACAGCCTTTCCCTCACCAACTGAGTGGGTCACCTTGTCATAGGAGATCAGGTTAGGCAATCAGGACCTGTCTTTCATGAATGCAAGGGGCTGACTGGGCCTGATCACCTGGTTGTCCTGTGTGTGCCATGTGATGGCAAATCAAGGTGATCTGCTCCATAGCCTTCCCTGGCACCAAGGTCAGACTGCCAGGCCTGCAGTTCCCTGGATCCTCTTTCCAGCCCTTCTTGTTGATGGGCATCACCTTGGCTGACCTCCAGTCAACTGGACCATCCCCAGAACTGCTGAAAATCCTACCTTCTTTCACCAGGTAACAGAGAAGGGTTTTTCTACTTCTTGGTCCCTTCTCCCTTAATCAAAATTACATCTCTGCCTATCTCAAGCTAGGTATTTGTTTAAGAACTAATAGTTCTTGGGATCAATGGCAACGTTTTATTGTCATTTCCTTTTTTGGATGTTTTTTGAGGACAACACAAATGTGTTTAAGAAAACAGTTTGACTGAAAGTCTTTCTCTACTGTAAGCCAGCTAAATGACCTTCAATTTTAAAGAGCCAGCAGAAACGTTACCTCACTGTAATCCCAGGTACTTGGAAAGTTCCTATTTATTTCAATGAAATTAATTCTGCAATCTGTTGAAGGAAACAGAGTGATCTTTCTGCTTTCACTCATGGAAGAGCTGAAGAGTAAATTCTAATCTTTGGACTGCTGTCATAGGAATGACATAAATAAAACAAAATAATATAAAAGAAAAAGAAAATTTAAAAAAGGCCTTATTCAGCAAAGCTGGTAACAGCCACTATGTACAAGAGACTGGGGCCCAGAAGGCACTGCAAAGAAATGTCAAAATACATTTATGCCACTGGGCAATATACCCTGATTTTCATCAACAGGAGGACCATTTCAGTACAGGTGGACAATACAGAAGAGAGTGCAAATGAAAATTGCTCCCATTTAAAAGGCTTTTTTTCAATGAAAAAATCAGCTGCACAATAGCATCTATTTTCCTGCCCTAAATACAAATTCTTTTGTCACTGTAAGAGACAGAATATTGGGCTACGTGGTCTAGCAGTCGGACTTAAAAGGACATTTCTTATGGATTACAGTGGAGTAAGCAAGATCCATATTCTTCAGAATATGGACCAAAGGACATGATGACTAGACATATATTTCCTTGAGATATGGTAAATAAAACTGATACAGACATGCAGTGTTTCAGTCCACAGTGTTAGAAAAATATTAGAAGCAAATTAATGTAAAAAGCGAGAATAATTATCTGTAAAGTGTTTTCATGAATCTTTAAGGGGACCAGATAATTCATCTAAGGTACAAACTCAGATATGCTGAATTAAAATACCCTGGAAATGGGCAACGTGCAAATATATATTTCTTTTTCAATTATCAAATAGCTGAAGAAAAAAGCTTACAGGTAAAGTTATTAATCTGTATTTAAAATACATTTAGAATGATTTCATTAAATGTTTTTTAACAATATGAGTAAGAATAGATGGCCTGAAAAACATCTCCCTTTAAATTAGGCTCAAAGCTTTTCTGAAAATGCTGTTGCCCTTTTCTCTTAGAAGGTTTTGTTGCCAAGTGAAAGGCAGCATTTCTAGAACAAAATTGAAGGAAAATTCATCGGCCTTCCTGGCCACAAGGGCCCTTTGCTGTTACTCACTTCTCACCCTCTTACTCCCTTCTTCCTACCCTTCAATGTTTAATCTTTCTAGTAGTAATCACTACCATGCTACTTGCTGCTCTTACTCTCCCAGACTTAAGAGCCTTTTCTTGCTTCTCTGAGCTCACATAACTTTGCCTATTGCATAAAAAGACACAGGTGAGAGAGCAGGAGCATAAGGAGAAATAATTTCCTAGAATTAGGAGTTCAAAAATTCTGCTATCCACTACTGGTAAACATAAAGCACTATCACTTTCCAAATTAAGCCCTTAGTAGATTTCCTGCAACAGATTCTGTAAATTTCATAGTGATTCTCTTCCAATTAGTAACTCTTAAATCTCAAAGATTGTCAAATAGAGTTGCAGTTTTCTTTCATTTAGTTTGGTGAGAGCAGCCAGAAATAGACAGAAAACTGAAAAAGATGGTGTGCCTTCAGCATATTCACCAGAGGGGGGAAAAAAAAAAAGCCAACCCACTTTCTTGTAGAAATACAGGAACATATACCAAATTCCATTTTGGTTTGGGGGTTTTTTTGTTGCTTTAAGGAGAACTGACTTCTCTCTGACACCTGGAACTAATGCTGAGATTTCCCACAATCAAAACCCTCCACGGGGGGTACCAACTGTGCACAACAAAGAAGTCTAATGAACTTCGTTGAAGAGAAGTAAGCAAAACTATCACTGTTGATAACTAACCGGCTCTTCTCGTTATATGTACACAAACATCCACTCACTACCAAATTACCTGTTTGAGATGCATGTTTGGAAGTGACACTCTGCCCACAGGCTTACTTACCAAGAAAAAACCCTAAAAGGTTGTGGGGTTGGGTTTGTTTGGTTTTTTCCTGCAGAAAATAGGAAGAGATTCCCTATGAAATATCTGAATTCAAGAAAAGTTACTTTGAAAGCTATATTAGCCCTTAAACATGTATTTGTCCTCTAAATCTCAGTGTTAGCAGGGATGCCCTAAAGTGACACTATGCCTGTCCTGCTTTGAGAATTAAATTCTCTTCCATCACTTCCCCCCAGCTATGCAAGCAGATTCAGCTCCTGCTTATTTATACTTGCTTCCTGCATGGTTGTGTTGCATTACCGTGTTATCTTTTTTCAGTGTATTTGTTATCAGTGGTAGCTGCCCTCAGATACATAATGTTCTCTTCACCTGTGTAAATTCAATGTCAGCTTGAGGTCAAGTTGACACGGACACACAAATATGCGTCAGAAGTGTAACTGAAATCAGCATCTACATTTAAAATTTCTCCTGACTTCTGGGACAGAGCCTGACAAATCATATTTAAAAGAAGCTAGCTCCAAGCTCAGCAGTTTGTTCATCAATTTAGATTCAGTTTTCAAGGCAGACAGAACACTCTTCTTGAAATACCTTTGAGGAAACTAGACCTGGATAGGTATTTTGTATTAATGTGATTCAGCGATTGCCTCTTCGAAGTGTCACTTACTTAAAGTATCTGCCCATTCAACTGAAGTCTGCTTCATGCAGAAAAGAAAATCAACAAGGGCTTAGACAAATATTTAAAAGCTCAGCCTAAAGACAGGCCTATACTTAGATTCTTAGCCTTGTGGGATCGAGTTTTAGAAAACTGAACTTTCAGTTTCTGAGGGAAATCATTGTGACTTCCAGATCATCAACTGTCTAAAAAGCTCAGGCTGATTTTTAAGCATCTTCAATTCTTCACCTTTATCAGTTTTGTAAGTTGCACTGCTAGTAAAGAGAAGATTATATCAAAGGCATGAAAATTCTGGGATTTAATTTTTGTTTATTTTTTACTTGGTCTTTGCAAAATGTTGCTTGAACTTTTGTGGTTAACTTGGGATTTTTATTTTTATATTTGAATGGTTGTTGGGGTTTTTTTGTTTTTGTTTTTTTACTGTCCATGAATATGTATTAAGAGAATAAAGAATATTAGTAAAACACTTTCTCACACCGTGTCTCTTCGTGTCTAGTCAGTGACTTCCAAAGAGCCAGGATGTCGTAATGGAAGCCCAGCATGTTAATTGGAAAATATGACCTGCTGACAACTACAATTTCATCTGGGAGTAAAATAACTCATTTCCCTTGGCAGAGAGCTGAGAAAATATTTTAAATAGTATTTGCTGAACTTGCAGCAGAACTACTCTACTTTCTCTATATTTAAGGCTCTTAAGAATGTACAAGTTCTTACTTATCATCAACTGATTCATTCTTATCTCTGTTTTCTTTATCATGCTTTTATCTATTTGTTTCTTTTATTGTTTAAGGTACCTATTTTTTTTTTTTTTACCCAGAATGCTGCTTCCATTCTTTAAGAGTTAATTCAATGTCCTTTTGCAGGTTGCTCTTAAAACTGTTTATTTGCACAGCCCAGCAGGTAGTAAAACTACTTTCCTTGGTCAAATGTAATGTACCAAATTGCTGCAAAAAAGCCTGGACTTCTGCCAAGCACCACAAACAAATAATCAAAGCAAGAGTAATATTTTTAAAATTATTTGCAAGTTTTTTGCTTGTGTTCCTTAAATTTTCATTTATTGAATTTTAAAGTATAGCCTAGGATGAAATAATGCAAGGACAAATTGATAGGAAGATGTGTTCTAGAAAATGCAAGGGATGTAGAGGACCTTACAAACTGTGCATTAGAAACAAGGAAAGAAGCAAACAAAAAGCAAGACACGGGAGCAGATGGCCAGTGCGAAATCCTGGGGAGGACTTCTTGGGATGTTTTACAAACCAGCCCCTCTGAGAACATGTCCAATAACAAGCTGCCAGGAAGTGGTGGATTGTGTTCAAACTCTGGCTTACAAGAAGGGGTAATTTTTCCAAAAGGTTTGGTTTGCAAACACTGCAATAGGAGGAACATCTGTGTGTGTGATAGAAAAGATTATTTTTAACCCATCATGTGATCTATCCATTTGAATGTGATACTTTCCCTATAATTAAGATTAACTTGCAATTCTATGTCATGCCAAATTAATACAAATTAAAGTGCAAGCACCAAAGAGAGACCAGGAGAGGTGGAACATACACATTACTGACCAAAAAAAAGCCAAATATTCACTAATATAGTTAATACCACACAAATTAACAAGTCCTTGCCACATTAATGTGGCAAAATTAATCCCTGATCACCGTCATCAGTATATTTGTTTGCATTTCTAAATGCAATCGTATGTTTGCATAAATAATAGTATTGTATCAGTTCTGGGATAGCATGTCAGAAGCAAAATTATAGATGTTAAGTTGACAGCTCCTATAGACAGCTGTGGGAAATGAGGGGGAAAAAAAAGCAGCTGTCTCAAATTCCCACAACTACATCTAAACTGAGACCTTGGTCTCCTGCTGCCTTGTGAAACTCATCATAGACTTCCCATGCAACTGACAGTCTTCTAAAAACCCCACAGATACAGAAAGGTAGCAAGTTAGTTATGATGTAGAACTAAGCAAAATCAGTAGTGTCAGATACTTGGAAAAACTGCTTATGGCCAAAGGTAGAAATGAAAGGTTAGGTTATAATTGATCTGTGTTTGGCAGAGCTCATCGATGCCTTCATCCCAGAATTGCTATGGTTGGAAAAGACCTTTAAGATCATCAAGTCCAACTGTTGTCTAACTCTACCGATGTGCGTATTACACCATATACTTAAGCACCATATCTAGATGGATTTTAAATACATCCAGAGATGGTGAGTCAGCCACTTCCCTGGGCAGCCTGTTCCGGTCTTTTATAACCCTTTTGGTATAGAAGTTTTTCCTTAAGTCCAACCTAAACCTCCCCGGCACAACTCGAGGCCATTTCCTCTTGTCCTACCAGTTATGACTTGGGAGATGAGACCAACACCTACCTCTACAACCTCTTTTCAAGTAGTTGAAGAGAGCAAGGTCTCCCCTCAGCCTCCTTTTCTTCAGACTAAACAACCCCAGCTCTCTCAGTTGTTCCTCATAAGATTTCTTCCCTAATTAACCTAAGCAGAGAGCAAGCATGCCATGGCTGTATTGCTCCAGTCACAGAACTGCAGGCATTATGAATCACTCTTGTGTCTCTGTCCTCTCCTAAGCACTGTAAAAATCACCTTGGAGAGTCCTGGAAAATCCCACCTGACAAGGCAGTTGTGGGGTTTTTTGGGGAATTTTTTTTCTTTTATATTTTTTTTTAAAAGAAGAAAGATCTGAATATATTCTGAACATATTCTGAATATATCTGTCCTTCTCCACCCCTTTAACCTGACAAACCTTCTCAGAAGTTTATACAGTATTTTGTAATGTGTCATTAACTAGACAACCATTAATTAGACAAAAAAAACATAGGTTAAATCCATGTAATTAGCTATAAAATTATTTTAAGGCTCGGAAGCTGAAACTTTTTAGTACAGTTAGTCTAAGTACTAGCAAATCATAATTACCATACAGTTTGTCAAATCTCAAGCCTCTGTGTTGGAACTCAAAAGTGAATGGATTTTTTATCGTATCGCTCTGCAGAGACAGAACATTGAGAAACAGGAGCAAGTTTGTAGAGGTAGGGTGTAAGAAATAGGATAGTGATTGTCAACTGGTCGTGGATGTTACAAAATGCTTTCAGACTTTACGAAAAGAGACACGATGGACTATTATTTATTTCCTTGAAAGATGGCCTGAAATCATAAAAGTTTCTAACCTTTGACTGACAAATTTAATATGAGTGTTTAAAAATTAAAATTGAATCTTTTTAATACATAGGTCCAGGCACCTTTTATCTGACAGGTTAATTTGAAAGAGATGGAGGAATTCTTCCTAATAGCTGCCATCTAGAGATTCCAGGTGCCTGAAATCCTGATCAGTGCCTTATCTGGAAGAACAAAAAAGTATTTGAGAAGAGACAGAAGGCTCAGGGAATTGGAAAATCCAAACAGAAAGAGTGAGAGAAAGAGAGAGGACTGTGTCTTCCCGACAGTATTAGTGGCAGTAGTCTGTGTAGCTTTGCTTTCACTTTGTCATTTACAAGCAGGCATTACCTTTTTAAGAATTTGTGGTGTTCTGAATTTCTGTTTTACTTAAAAAAAAAAAAAAAAAAAAAAATCACACCATTCACAGCTAATTAATACAATAACTAGATATTCCTTGTCCACAATTGGGGAGTTTCAATAAATCATGGCACTACGAAACCTAACAAGCACCTGACTGCTCCCTCATACCTTTCAAGGTCATCAAAATGTAGCTCCCCTGGGCCCTTGTCTGCACAGTCCTGAGCCAGATGTGACTGACACCGCTCGAATTGGGGTGGGGGGTGAGCACTGCCAGACACAGGAGAGGATCTGGCATAGGTGTGGAACCAGGAAGTCAACAAAGGCAGAACACCCAACTCTGACTGTGTCAAAGGACAGCAACTGCAGTGCTGTTAAAGGCCCAAGACCAAGGCCAGGCTGAGGAGCTCCTGGCCGATACAGAACTGGTGCACATGTGTACAAGAAATTGTACACATTTACCTTCTGTAAAGCCACTTGTGGTGATAGGACCCTTTCCAATGTATTGCTTCTGATTTATTCATATATATATATGTATAAAATATATTAATAAAAAAAACCCCAAA
>JANIJG010021135.1:19748-33089 GCA_024611175.1 Megaceryle torquata
ATAAAAAAAACCCCAAAAATGCAAGTTCAGTTCTCCTCAAGAAATACAATTAAAATGCCTCGACAATACTCACATCAACTACTTGCTTCTATGGATCTAATCCTATCACACTGCACCATTTGCAGATCTTCTTAGACCTTTGGTGGTTAAAATTCACAACTAGTTGGTCAATTCTATTCAGTCAGCCATGAAAATAACCAAAAATCGTAACACGGATGCGGTTACAAGGAAAAGAATCAATTCAACATCAAGACTGGGAGACTGTGTGGGTAAACAATACCAGTCCCATTAAGCAGCAGGAACAAGCTCCAGCCCATCTGGAGTCTTGGAATCAAACCATTTAAAGCTTAGAATGAGGATGAAAAACAAACAAACAAACAAAGCATACAAAAACTACAGATAGAAAGCTAGCCCCTTCAAAATTGGGACACAGAGCACAAAACTGAGAATAAAAGGAATGCTAAGAAACAGCAGGAGGCAAACTAGGAGACACGTGAATTAGAGCAGGTACAGTTGATGAGTCTAAAACATGAGTGGGTCTAGGATACAGAATGTTAATTCTGTGTAAAATAAGGAGGAAGAAAAACTGCAGTTACCTTTAGACCTGTTTTGTTGGGTGGTTTTGGTTGGTTTTGGGTTTAGTTTTTTTTTTTTTACCATTAGTGATTGCAGCTGAATAACTGTGGAAAGGCTGTTAAGTGTCAAGAAACCTACAATCAAACAGAAGGAATGAAGAACTGAAAGCTGAGAACAGCCAGAAGTCTCACTCTTTAAATGTGAATTGACTTTTGAGGATTGTGCTGAATAAGTGGAGGCAGACCTCGAAGAACAACAGTGTAAAGATAATGAATCAGACAGGAGATGTATACCAAACAACAGAGCAAAACAGTAGGGAGGCAATATATGAATTACTCAACCAAGCTTTGTCAATAGCTGGGCTGATTGATTACCTTACATCTACCAGTCCTGAGTTTCTGTACTAAGTCTCCATTTTATTCAATATTTTACTGCATAACAATTACAGACCACCATTTTAGACATCCTACTGCATGCAGTTAGTGATCTGTCGATGAATCTGTATTAAATCCTTTATAAAACTCTTTTTCCAAAATACTTTTCCTCATAATTTAATAATGGCTTCCATTTTGTCTTTGGAGCATTGGATTATCCATGTAAAAACAAGTTTGAATAAGCCTCACTTCCCAAAAGATGCAGGTCATGATGTGAAAGAGACCTGGCTTTATTTATCCCTAAAAAAATCTTCACATCATCTACTGGTAGTTACTTTCTGTTTGCACTAAATGTCTTTTGTATTGACAATATATCACCTGTGTGTAGGTGCATGGGCTAGAGATGTACACACTTTCAGTTTAAATAAAGCATATCCACCCCAGTGAAAGCCAGAATAGAAAACAAGACAAAACTTCTGCCTTTGCTTTCCTGCCTCGCACAAAAAGACTTTTTTTTTCCCCAACTTCTTTGTAGAGTCTTAGGCTTGACAGGAAAGAAAAACTGAAATGCATGTTTTGGCTTTATTATCAGCTCGTATAAATGAGCAGTATTATGTAAACTTTAATGGGGAGACTCTGTCATATGCCAGTTGAAGCTGTGTCCTGCTTACAGTAATTTCAAGCATTTGTCAGGCTGTCGAAGACAGAAGCGATTACAGCCCTGATGTCTTGTCTGCTTGTATCGTGTCACTGAGAACTGCGCGTGTTACTCAGCTTGCTCCAGCACTGCTGACTCTCTTTGGCTCCCTGCATCTAATCTCAGAGCTCAGAAGAAAACTATGCTGCTCTGACAGCTTCATGTTCAGAAATAGGAGTTAAAAAGTGCATAAATCCAGAGCTGATTCTAACAACATCTGCAACAGAACCAATGTGACCATGTTATTTAAGTGCCAAAATTTGCTGAAAAGAGAAACCAATGTTAGAAAATTAATATGGTTTAATGTTTTCAAAGGCCTGAATATGAAGCTATGTACATACACATCTCCCATCCATTTATAAGCAACAATGCTTTTGTCACTACAATAGTCTATGTCTGGGGGAAAGAAAGGTGGCAATGAAGGAAGAATTGGGTCCAGAGGGTATTTCCCCAGAAGGATATCCAAAACTCTTGTTTTGGTGTTCCAGTTGTCTGTGCTGAATGAAGAGCAGACAGTTGAGAAATTTAGAAATCTATAAATGAATGTGGCAGAGTAAGGAAAGACTGCAGAGATGCAGTTCCTGCTCCCAGAATTGTGTGGCTTTCCGATTAAAGAAGCATACAAAATAAATTATAATAAATATATATGAACATGGGAACTATAACCTGTCTCCCTGCCAAGCTGACAGGTTACAAAATCAGCAAGCTGCTGCTTGCTTTTTCTGTATTCCCACTGCATTGCACCCCACATTTCGACAGTACTGTACATGCATCACCCAATCCAGCAGAAAGGTGCAACATCCCCTCCACCTCAGAAAGTCCCTATTGAGCCCTGGAAGACATGGTCCCGGAAAGTTCTGAGACACTGACTCTTGCAAGTTAGAAAGGAAATGAATGATAAGAAATACTGAGATACAATATTATTGCATGGTTTTTCATTGAAAAGCTTTTTTCAACCAGGTTAATTTTGTCTAAGTGGTCACATTTGATATTTCATGGTGACTTGGAGGCAGGACTACAGGTACAGACAGAACTTTCAACTCAAAAGCAGAAGTCTGTTAATTTATCTAAGGGTGATACAACTGTTAAGTAGAGTTCTATCAGGTGGGAACTTGGGACTGAAGCAGTCAAAACCAGTATTGTGAACCTCCACATAGGGAGTTGGACCAGTCGCTAGGTACATCTGCATTACTGAAGCATTCAGTGCAGCAAAGGAATTACAAAGGTTTTATTTGCTGTAACCTCTCACTGTTTCAGGACAAGGCCACAAAGCAACTTTTCTGGCAAGGAAGCTCACACCAGTTGCTAGTCCTAAGTGTTAACTGTGCATGCATGGAAAGCTAAATCCTGGAAGACTTCATGTGCATTGTGTATAATCCGAGCATTTAAGGGAATTACATTAATTTCCTTAATATCGACAGGGAGCAATGGAACTAGATGCAGAATGGGTAACTTGGCAGGTATGTAATGAGAAGTGAGCCTCTAAATACATGAAAGAGGAGTTATCACATCACTGGTTTTGTGAACCGTGAGGCTGGTGGAAGCCCAAAGTAGAACCTGTGCAAAAGAGGGAAGACTTCAAAAGCTTGGAATATCAAAATAGATGGGGTGTTTTTCTCCTATTTATCCCTCATTTCATCCTGTCAACATCCCAGCTGAAAAGTGGAGGTACAAGTAATGTCTTCACAGAAGAAATTACTTTAAACAATATGGAAAAGATCGGTGGACTTAATTTTAAAAGTCTTGGTTCCATTTAAAGCTTCTTTTTCTCTTACTTTTTGAGTATCCTCAGAATAAACAAATGTCAATTCACATATCAACACACAATATTACCATTGTTCTTTACAAAAGAGAACTGATCTGATATAGTTCTTTTGCTTTTGAGATTCTCTCCCCATCAAATAGACACACAACTTTTATTTTGTAAAGCATTTGAGTATCCAGAAAGATCTGTGAACTCTTATTTCAAGGCAAACTACAGAGTCAAAAATGAAAAGATCAAAGTTAAAAGAAAGGAGACAGAAATATTTCTAACTCAGAAAAAAACTATTAAAATTTGAATGACCTCTTAGTAGATTTCGGTTTCCTTATTAAACTTCAAAATATTGTGCTGCATAGTTTGATACCCTGAATTACCTTTTTGGTTTTTTTTTGGAAACTACATCAAAAACATCAAAAGAGACCATTGTGTTTAGAGACTGCCAGTATGGGGAGCACAAAAGCAGATTGGCAGAAAAATAATCAGAAGTCCCTACTCTTTAGGATTAAGATTCAGCCAGTCTAATAAGTGGCTAACACTTGTGTAAAAGAAAATAACCTGAATCTGTACCCTATTGAGAAAAATATTTAGAAAAATCAAAACTGTTCATTGCCAAGTCTTTAGTAAACATGTATTAAACTTTATTACTACCACCTGGTTAACCCTCCAAAAAAGACATAGCTTTTAAATACTGCTTTTTAATCCTCACCTAGGGAAGATCTTCTGGCCCACAGGGGGAGAAGTTCACTATAAATCTTTTATTTGTGGGGACATTGTGAAGTAGAACTACAAAAGGGACATCAGGGAGTGTTCACAAACTGTCAATAAAATATGGGTGGTTTATTGTTATTTATTTAGTTTTAAGGATCATTATGCACCGAGGTAACTTCATTTTAGGGTAACCTCCCCATATGCAATTTGTAACACATCGGGTGAGGAATATTAGAAATATCTAGACCTCTTCCTCTTATTAAGAAACATATGTTCCGCTTTCAAAACCTATGCTGAAGTGACTAGCTGATCCAATTTGCAGGACTGTCTATTAATCTTTAGCGTTTACAGGAAAGTTAGAGCCTGAACAGGACATTTAGGTAGTAGAACTGTACACTGTAGTGCCAATTCACTCCATTCCAAAATTCATCAGTTATAAATGTCTGTTATTCATAGCCCTGGTCCTTGAACAAAGTATGGTGGGCAAAGCTTGGCAGTAACATCCATTAGCAATAACACCTCTTCAGGTCTCTCTGCAAGTGGCTAATATGATTCAGTGCTCCAACAATTCCATGAAATCAACAAAACATCTCAAACTTTAAAATCGACATTTCCTAAACTGCCACAAGTTCCTAGCAGTATTGCCACAGCATTTTTGGAAAACCATGGAGGGGGAAACAAGTGGCGTGGTATTCCTGCCAGCGCCTTGACCAGATGTTGAAAGAAGGATTTACTGCTAAAGACCAATCTGTTTCTATTAATTAGTTACTTGCCCAGGGGAGAACAATTCTTTACTTTCATGACTGTTGAAGTTTACCAAATGAAAAATGTAAAAAGAAATTATCAGTGCAAATCACCAAAGTTTTTCGTCGTGACTGACTTATTATCATTTTTCTTTACTATTGTTTTCTGGCGTGGCTTACTTTGTAAGACCCTGTTCTCTGACACTGTAAATAAATTATTTTTATTACATGTAAATAGAAAAAGCATCATTAATAATCATGATGCTATGCTACTTGGGTTTATTTTGGCAAAATTCTTTTATAATGTATTAAAATGCCCTAGTTTATAAAGTATTTACCCTAGGGCAATGGAATGAGCACACACAGTTACAGAACTTCAAAGCCCTTATTAGACCAAACTGAAAAATTGTGATGAACAATTTAGGTTGTGAACTGCACTGGTTTTCAGTTTGTCTGCCCCTGCTAGGAGGACAATCATCTTGGGCTACCACAGAGGATTGCCTGAAGAGCTCCTCACTAAATCCAAATGGCTGAACAGCAGTGTGGGGAAATCAGCTGTTGGATATCAGAGGAGTTTGCAACATTGGTTTGTGTTGCTCAGTGTGCTCAGACCCATTATCTAACATTTTTATGGGAGTCTGGGCCTTTAAAAGGGTTTCACTGAAGAGGTCTCAGTAAACATCTAATTGACTCTTGGGATGTTGGCTTGATTTAGGAATAATAAAATTAATTCGTTTTGAGCAGCTGAGTGCAACCCACTTGAAAGAAAGACTCAGTCATGTCTATTGCTATTACCCAGATGTAAGAAAGACTCAGTCATGTCTATTGCTATTACCCAGATGGAATTGTATTTGTAGAACAAAGAATTACAACAGCCTATAGGCTGTGATGTTCAGCCAGACCATACACTCAGCCTTTAAATAAGAATATCATGGGGCAATTAAGAGAAAACAGTTCGTATGCTGTTAATCTATTTTCCATGTTTTCAGTTTTCGGACTTAAACTACAGTGTGTGAAAAAAGTAGACCAGAAATGCACAAAAGGCAAGAGGAATAAATACACTTATTAAACTTTCTGAATGCTTCAGCAATTCTTGAACTTGTCACAATGTTAGAGTGAATTATAATGAAAAATATAATATCAAAAAAAGCCCAAACAAGTCTGAGATGTGTGGGAATTCTGACCTTCATGAACTCACAGCAGAGTTTGTGTTTTGCTTTTTGAACATTGTTTTATATATAATGTTAACAGTCTAACAAATAATGCCAGACAGAATTCATGCCATATATACAGTGGAGGAAGCTTGGAAATAGAAGCTGTTAGATAATTTAGGGTATTGGGAAGAGTTCTGTTCCTCTTTGAAAGGTTTTCAGGTATGTAGGATTATCACAGATTTCTAGTCTGAATCTTGCTGGCTCTAACTCTGTTCTTTTTGCATCTGGACTAAATATTGACTTGCCTAAATTCTCATCATTTCTTGCTGTTAAACTCGAGCACTTTATGTAGGCTAAAGTAATACACTTTATATAGAAATACAGTAATTTATTGTTAGTCTAACTGAAACAGTCTAATAAGAAAATTCTTTTCAGCCCGGGTTTAATTATTGCAGAAAAAGGAAGAAAATATTACTAGGAAGTAAAAAATCCTAATAATATTATAGTTCAAATTATTATACATATTTCCTGGGCCATTCCACTGTCCCCCTGGGTCCCAGGATTCATATGCTCAGTCTAGGGGAAGGTTGTATTGAGTCATCAGCATCCTAAGTCTTTTCTGGAAGGATTATGGTATTGATGAATGAAGATTGCTTCCTCTTTGCTCCGGGATAATCTCAGATGTATTTTCTTACTTTTTCTACCATGCACTACATTTCTACTTTTTCTTCATTGTTATTTGGTGTATGTGATATTCTGCATACAATAGCTACCTGTTAATGGTTACTCCTTAAATTCCCAAAGATGCATTAATTTAGTAATGGGTATTTAACCACTGGTAAATTGTTTGCAGCTTTAAGAAATCTGGTAGCATTTTGTGCCCACGCTTTCAAGGCCACTGCTATAATCCTCTGTGCTCCTCTAAACTGCATTCTTATTCTAGGATCATAAATATTGCAGTCTATGCAGCATAGCTGCTTGTTACTGCTATCTATTATTTACAAAAAGTACATAGAACAGTAGATGTTACACCACGCAACTGAACAAAGCTCAGCAAAAACTACAGCAAAGGAGAGAACAGTCACCTGGTTAGACAGATGTTAGAGCTAAGCAAGCTTAAAGAACCTGCCTTGTAGCCCAAGTCTAGGTAAAGTCTGATGAGCCCTGAGGTCTGTGTTACTAGCTTAGCACAAAGACTGCAGGCTACTGCTGTAAAGGTTGTACCCTATACTCTGAGCTACAACTCTACAGTGTCTTTTTCTGCAAGATGTTAGTTTTCATCACAGGATATCAGGAAATGGCTGTACTCAGCACTTACGCCCTTGTCTAAATCTCGCAGTTAAGTTTTCAAATATGACATAAGAAAGAAGGATCATAAGGGATGCAGAGAGGTTCAAACCTGAAATACCAAAATTAAGTAGTTTAGCTTTATATGTAACTCGATCATTTTGAATTCTTTTCATACTGGTCTGAGTTTGTACCATAACTCAAACACAGGTGAAGCGCATGGAAATTCTGCAGACTTCTGTGTCACTGTGGGGTCTGATGTAGACATTATTGCGTAAGAGTGCCATTGCTATGAGAGATCACAGCAATGGGCCCTTTTCATATTCAAATCAGTGAATAACAGAAACATTGATGCAAGACTATGTTCACCTTACTACTCAATCATGAGCCAAACATAAGTACATATGCCAGGTTAGAAACATTTTCTCACAGGTTTCACACACAAAGGCCAAGTCCTTCACTACATAACCCAAAAAGCAGAAATTCCCCTCAGATTTCCACCATGCTTTGTAAATTTTCATGCCCTTATAAGTAATGGAAACACGATATACAGGTTGCTAAAATCAGAGAGCTAGCAATAAAATACTATTTCATCCCCTATCTTTCTTTAACCCAAAATCAAGTCCTCTCTTTTATGACAGAAGCCCATCAGTAACCTGCCACATTAATCCACACTGAATGGATGCCCATCCCATATGGACAATTATTTTCACTTTTTTTCATCCATACTGTTAGAAGAAACATTTAAAAGAAACATTTAAAAACCCAAAGAAACTAACCTTACCTCTAACAGGTATTTCCTCTAAAAGCTGTTGGGAGTAGCACACAAGTTCTCACAATCACTAATCATGAATTACTAGCTCTTCTGTGAAAAGAAAAGGATTTGCTCCAGGGAGATCAGTCAAGGTCTTTCCATAAGCATTCATTTTTAGATTTATTTTTTGTCACCTTTTTTTCCCAGACATTTAGTGTACAATATGCACCAAGAGTATGCTTTCTAAAGAGAATGATATTTGGATGCTGTATATATGTTCGTATTCAATAAATGGATAGCCTAGTTCAGAAGTCTTCAATGTCAGCAGGAACAGATGGCTTCACAGACATTTATAATTATTCTATGAAGTATCTTCCTGCCTGTATTTTCATTTATTTTCTTTATTTGAGCAAATGACATTTTCTACCAAAGATCAGTCCTTTTCCTGCATGGAATGGGATGCTCTGCACACATTCCTGGGCAGGAATGTTTTACCTCTATAAAGAGTACACACAGTGTGTGCGCTGGTGACACTTGTAAAGAGACAAGTGATGAAATATGCTAAATTCAATGCTCAGTAAAGGACTGTAACTGAAACTTCAGCTATTGAAGTCCTGTAAATATAAAATACCAAAAAAAGGACAACATGTAAACCTCCCTTACTAATTTAAGTAAATTTCCTTCACAGACAGCATTTAGTAAATGTGCAGTTATTGGGTTTGCCATACAATAAATCTGAAGATTAACACTGTCATTTATAACAGCAGATGACCAATGGAGAATCTACAGAAGTTCCTCTTTCAAGTACTTGTTGAGAAGCAGTGAACACCTACTTTAATTTGAAGCTCCTCACAATGTCTACAGGGGATGTCTCTGAACCATTGTCTCAGCAAGAACTGCGCCCTGCAAAATGTAACATTGAGCTATACGTGTCTTTTTCTGATCTGATATCGACCTACATACAGAGTGCAAAAAGGTGACAACACCTTATAGCTGCACTGATATTGCAGGCATAGAGATTGCATGGGATGTGCCCAGGTGTTGGCAGCAGGGTCTGCAGGGTGATCTCTCTGATCTCTGAGGAGAGGTCAGGACTGCTCCATGCTGGACACAGTTCCAGCAGGTTCCAGCTGACTCCAGTAGACCCACTGCAGGACACGGCTGAGCCCCTCAGCCAAGCTGGTGGCTCCCCTGTGATAACATGTTTTAGAAAGGCTAAAATTTTAGCAGGCAGAGTGGAGCAAAGAAAAAAAGTGAGAGAAACAGCCCTGAAGACACCAAGGTGAGAGGAGGAGGAGGAGAAGGAAAAGGTGCTCCAGGCAATGAAGCAAAGAATCATCTGCAGCCTGTGGAGGATGACATTGGAGCAGATGATATTCCTGAAGGAACTGATGCGTGTGGGGGACCCACACCAGAGCAGAGGGAAAGCGTGAGGAGAAAGGAGCATCAGAGCTAAGCCACCATGTACTGTCACCCTGCCTCACTAATGGAAGGATAGAGGAGTGGTGCTGAGCCTGGGAAAAGGAGAAAAAGCATTGTTTTAATGTTCTGGGGTCCCCCCCCACTACTCAAATTAGTATTTTTAAATTGTATTCTAATTTGCGATAGATCAAGTATGTTTTCTCCAAGTAAAGTCTGCTTTGACCATGACTGCTTTAATTGGGAAGTCATCTGCCTATCTTTATGTCAGCTTGTGAGTTTTCTTGCTTTTGTCCTTTTTTCCTGCTGAGGGAGCTAGTAAGCAAGCAGTTTGGTGGGATTTTTGTCATTGACTACAACTAGCCCACTACAGAAGGGGAAAGTGTGTTAATGTTGGTATAGGATATCAATTTCAGATTAATAAACATAAAAAAATGACATAGAGGTAAAAATATAGTTACATAGTTTTATGATGGCAGAAAGCACACATATAAAGATTGTTCAAAACAGCCTAGCAAGGACTTAAGGTGCATAAATAGAGGGGCTAGTTATGTTTCAAGATGTGTAATAGCTCAATTACACAATTTACCTGAAGCCCAAGTCTGGAATATTGTTTACAGCCTTGGACAGAAACTGTTGGTAGGGAGGGGTGGGCTACAAGGTTTATCTGGGGATTAGGAGTCCTATTAATAAAGGCTTCAAGGGCTGAATATGCTCACTCTTCTTGCTTCAAGGATGAAAAGTGACTGGATTACAGTGTATAAATATTTAAAAGGGTCACACATGAAGAGACTGAGAAAAGCCTGTTCTGATTCCAGGGGATTATGAAAGCAAGAGGTCATTGCTCTGAAGATGGTAAACAATCCTTTGGAATCAGCAGTATTCTGGATTGATATGTGTGTGGATTTCAAAAACTATGGTGTGAGTTTCAAGGAAATCTGTAGTTATCATAACTATTGTAATGAGTTTGTAAGGACTTGTTTTAAAATTTATTGCTATGTTTACTTCAGTTACAATCTGATGAACATTAGGGTAAAACTCAATCAATAGATAATGCTGCTTGTAGTTTCTGCAGTGCTCTATACATCTTGCCTACCCCTGAAATTTTTAATACTAGCTAACAAAATATAGAATAAGACTGATTATGGCCTGAGCAGGGCAGCAGACACAGATACCACAACTCCTCTGAGAAATCCTAATAGCTGAAAGAAACTCTTCTTCACAACAGGGACAAGAATCTGCACCTCATTGCAAGATCAAAGGAGATGCGTAAATATGTTTATGAACATACATTGTTGATCTCAAAACAGTTTTTTGCACTACTAGAAATTTGAATGTCTCTCTCTCTTACTTCTCTGGTTTTGGTAAAGTTATTTGTGCGAGTTAAAAAAATAATAACCAAAAAAGAAATAATAGCAACTACCATGCATTTGGTTTTTTTTTTTCCTCTTGATAATTTTTCCAGATGTTTGTGAAAAATATTACCAATTGCTTAGAATTTTTTCAGATTGGCTATGAGTAGCCCATTTAATCTGCTGAAGCCCTGGGCATGTCCACAGCAAATTTCCGGGTCAGTCTAGGTGCTGGAATTACTGTGAGTAAATGACACTTGCTGTAGACCTGCAGAGTCAGCTCAGCATTCCTGAGTACATTTTACTCTTCATCTGATGATCAGTAGATTAATGCATGTGTTCTCATAGACTAAGTTTGTAACTGCAAAGAAATGGCTATGGAAACTGGTCACTTTAAAAGCACATTCTACAGAAGGGGCTTTTACTCTTGAAGGCTCTTCAAGAAGTGTAATTTCACTGCAACCATCAATGAAAGCAGGTATCACAAAAATGTAAGAAACCCAAGCTCCTCTTTTCCTGTTTTTTTTGTAATGTAATTTAGTAATTATAATAAAATGATATATTCAATCCTTTCTTAGATTGTTTGCAAAGCTTTGTTGTTCAGAGGGCACTGATGCTGTAAATCAGTATAATTTCATCACTGTAGAAATCAAACGTACCAAGGGTAAATCATGCTAATTGGCTAACAGACTGTACTCAAGGGTGGTGATGAAGGGTATTTACTCAGGCTGGCAGTGCAATCTAAGATGTGTCACCCAGAGAATGATATTGGGCTCCACGCTGCTCAATAAGCCATAAATGACCTGGACAATGGGATTGAGAGCACCCTCACACCAAACTCACCACCGGTGAGGTGAAGGTGTCACAAGGTAAAGCCATCTTACAGAGAGACCTAGACAATCTGGAAGAGCGGGCTAGCAAGAATAATATGAATTTTCATGAAGTGCTACATCCCACACCTGGAAATAACCAAAGAGGCCAGTACAGGCTAGGATCTGGCTGGCTGGGGAGCAGTCTTTCCAAAAGGGACCTAGGGGGGCCTGGTTGACAAGCTGAATGTGAAGCAGCAGCACACCACTGCAGCAATAAAGACACAGACATGATCATCCCACTCTACACAGCACTGGTCAGACAGCACCTGGACTACTATGTCCAGTTCTGGCCTCCACAATTAAACAATAGTGTGGACACACTGGAGAGGGTTCAAAGGAAGACCACAAAGAAGAACTGGAGAACTTGTCCTATGAGGAAAGGTTGATAGTAATCCAGTACTTAAAAGACAGCTACAGATAGGATGGAGGCTCTCTCTTCACAAGGAGCCATATGGAGAAGACAAGGGGCAACAGGGACAAGTTATACTGGGAGCGGTTTCACATCAGTAGAAGGAAGAAATTTTTTACAGTAAGAACAATTAGTCACTGAAACAACCTTGCCAGGGATATGGTAGAGTCCCCATTACTGGAGGTTTTCAAGACACGACTGGACAAGGTGCTAGATAATCTCACCTAGATTCCCTTTCCCAGAAAAAGTTGGGCCAGGTCTTTTGAGGTCACCTGGGCTATTCTATGATTATATAATAATTTGAAGTATTTTTTAGCTAATGTTACCTATATGGTGTTGTGTTCCAGTGCAAGCGCATGTGTGTGAATTCTCAGTAGGTCTTTACTGGATGTCACAAGAGTACAATCTAATAAAACTCTAAGGGTTGTTTGTTCACATTCTGGTAGGTATATTTAGTTGAATATTTCTTATATCCTATATATTCTTATATCCTATGCTGTTCAACTTCTAGACACAGGGAAAGAGTTTCCTGTCCATTCTGCCCCTATTTTTCTGATGTAAGGATAGATTTGTGACTGGTTGTTTTAACACAAATACATTTGAGGTGGCACAAACAGACTTATGTCAGGGTTACAAATAAAACCAGTAATTACTAAATAGTTTGAAATACTCTACTGTAACTGAATGGCAAAAATGTGCACTAAAACTAGTGCTAAGAATTAACTTGCACTGCTTTCTTAAACATGCTCTGTAATGTTTTACCCTTGGATTCATCGTGACATACAGAACGATAACACATCGTCATGCGCATCACCAAAAAACCTGCACCTTCCTTTCGTGTCCTCAACGTTTCTTACAATTACAAAAACTGTTTTCAGAATGACCTTAATATTCACATTGGAATGCAGCATCTGCCGTAGCAGATGGAGAATATGACATCGAGTTCAGCTGGTATAATAAACCTTTAGAAGCCTTGTAGTTTACAGAAATAATGTGCAATTCCTTTTGGCTGTAGTAACATTGAAATTCTGCTATACACTTAAGATGGGATATTACTGATCACAGATAACTATTTACTGGGAGTGAAAAACCAGCCATCACAGCACTTAATTATTATATAGAGGATAGAAATACATACCCTGAATTCTTCATTTAGGCTAGAAACTACAGCAAATGATTATTTTCTCTGTAAACGAGACTGACCTGAACCATGTTTTTTAAACACACTGAAATG
>JANIJG010021136.1:0-15139 GCA_024611175.1 Megaceryle torquata
CCACTGAACAGTCCACCCATCAAATCCATATCTCTCCAACTTGGCGAGTAGGATGTTGTGGGGGACTGTGTCAAAGGACGGGCAGAAGTCCAGATAGATCACGTCCACAAGTCATCGCTTGTCCACTGATGCAGTCACTCTGTCGCAGAAAGCCACTAGGTTTATCAGGCAGGATTTCTCCTTAGTGAAGCCATGCTGTCTGTCCTTGATCTGTTCTCCCTGTCCTCCATGTGCTTTACCAGACCTTCTAGGAGAATCTGCTCCATGATCTTCCCAGGCTCAGAGGTGAGGCTGACAGGTCAGTAGTTCCCTGGGTCCTTCTTCCAGTCTCTAGGAACTTCATCTGACTGCCATGACTTTTCAAATATTATTGAGAGTAGCTTGGTGACTACATCTGCCAGTTCATTCACAACTCTGGGATGCATCTCATCAGGTCCCATAGACTTAGGTATGTTCAGGTTCTTCAGGAGGTCACGAACCTGAATAGCTCATTCCTCTGAACCCTCACTGAATGATCAAACTTCTGTTCAAGGGCTGAGTGTTCAGTGTTGGCTAAGAGTCAGTGCAATACAGGGGAAATGATTTAGAATATTTAGAAGGATTTTAACAGTCTAGCCATTTCCTCTTAATGTGAAATCACAACTCCATCCAAGCTGTGCAGCCTACTAAAGAAAATAAATGGGCACTGACTTAAATTCAGTCACTTCTACATTTGTGCTCTGAGTACCTTACTTAGCAATTATTCACTGCTGACAACACTACTTCAAAATGTTTACATTTTCCTCTTACATATACCCTTTGCAATAGTTTCTTGAAAAGCTACTTCAAAACAAAACTGCTTCCATAACTGCATTTTGTCTGCACTTGTAAGAAAAAAAAAAAAAAAAAGTGGTTTAGAATCTAAAAAATATCAAAAGCATTTAAAAAATAAACATTGCACGTACAAGTACTGACAGCAAGAGCTAACTCCTTACAATTGACATGATTCTTGTTACTGCCCTATTTATTAATTATTTTTTTAATAATAAAAACTGGTATATTTGGTTTCTTCCAAAGCAAACATGACAACCATGAAGCATCTGAAGTGGACCCTGTGTCCACCACCAATTTGGAAAACACAAGGTATAATCCAATCTTGTTACCTACATCCATTTTCAAAGTAATTATTCCTAAAGCAGACTCGCAGAGCTATTTAATCATGGGTGACAGGCTTCCCATGATAACAAGCTTCAGGCAATTTATGAAAGAAACTCAGCCTTTCTGCTTTAATATGTACCAAAGATAAGGAGGATTAGGAGCCAGAGGAGAGTATTTCCCCCAACACTGTTATATTGCACAAATAATTAAACCTGACAGATTTCTTTGTCTTTATCCACTGATGTTTAAGGCTTACAGCCAAACTTTCAGGCAAGAGTGCTCAGTGAAAGGCTGCCACATGCACATTGCAAATAAAACTGTCCTGACTGTCCAAGCCATTGAATATTTGCAACCTTGGCGTGTTTCCTAGTTCAAAACTTGCAACTGAGAGTTTAAGTTGCAAGAAAGATTTTCCTGAAGAAGGCTCTACAAAGTCCTTATGAGAAAGGAGAGTTGTGTGTGTGGTTTTTATTATCCTAGATGTCTTCATACAAGGAGAGACAAACTGACATCTTCAACTAGAGGAAAGACCAAGACCATTGCAAATAGCAGAAAAGAAAACAAAACAAACAAAGAAAACCCAAAACAAACAAAAACCCATAAACAAACAAACAAACAAAAACAAAGAAGCAAAAATACAACCAAAGCTTTTTGTCTGATGGCTTGTTTTAGGCAGATGGACATATATCTGTACATCTTTTGTGAGCATAAAACAAATCCACTAAAAAAAAAAAGCTGTGTATTTTACAGACCACACAAAAAGTCTTTCAACACCATTACCAAACCTTGAGAGAAAGTTATCTGTGAAAGGTTCTTAATAGTTATCAAGAAATGCAGGGAAGAGCTTAACAAGAGTAGTCAGCTAAATCAGCTAGTAGTAAAGTATGTGCACAGCTAAGAAGTAAGTTCCTGTCTCAGCGTTGCAAGTGAAAAGGAGGCAAGACCCAGTCATGTACAAATTCTGGCATAGAGAAGAACATTAACTACCAAGTAATCTTTTGCAGAAATTATTAGCAAGAAATAATGAGAAATAATATGAGAAGTTTGTTGCTCTCTGATGTTCAGCAAATACATTCAGATCCTCACTTACATATTGTATTTAAACACAAGAGCTTACATAAAAAGTGATCCTACTCACATAAACTGTACATAACAGCTTTTAATTAAAAATGATGGAGGCAGTCAAGTTAAAGCTGTATGCCTAGAGTATAAAACTATTAATATAATTTCAAAATTAGATACATGACAATGTTTTGGTAACCACATGGTAAAGAAGACTTACTGTCAGGGTAAAGACAGCAACCTGAGTTAACCACTTCTTATTAACCTTCACAAAAGTCACTGCCTGTGCTCACCTAATGCTATTCAGTAACTGCTAATAACGTGTGCAAGGGAAACTAAGAGACATCTCCACAGAACTGTACAGGTGCAACTTCAAAAAAATTTGTGGCTTTCTTCCTAGTCACAGTGACATCAGCAACTGTGCTGCACCACTGGATAGATACTCAAGGTATCTATTAAAAAACAAAAATTATCTAGGATTTTTTGGCCTCTCCAGACCATAATACTTGACAGAAAACACTACTGAACATTAAACAGTTTCATATCACACAATTGCAAGGACAATACCAAATAAACCTGTTCTCTATTTCTGATGCATGACCTTCTGCATGATGAAAGTGAGGATGTTATTTTCCTGGTGCATCGGTTTTGAATACCATAGCACAGTAATCTAAGGGTCCTCAAGACTTGTTTGAAGTCTGAAGGGTTCTTTTACTTAAAGAAAATCATTGAAATCACACCACAGTATCACATGTTCTAAACCAGCTCTTACATTCCACCAGAACTGTGCAGCTGCACTGGTTCAATACCATCAAGGGTAATCATTTTATCACTTTTAGAAGCTCCAAATTCATTGATATATTAAGTAAAGGAAATTAAAAGTTAGCCATAGGAAACACTCCCTAATTTGATATAAAACTTGCCTGCAAAGCCCATTAGGCTGCTGTCTGAAAAGAAAAGATAGAGTTTACCCACCTTTTTTCACCACTAGCATTATCTTACTGGATCCTTTTACACTTGGACTTTGGTAATCATAATATCTGCTTGGTCTAATATTGTGGGGACTATATTCCCTAAAGATTTGACTGCATCCTCACAGACAGCACAGAAATTAACATGCACATTACTGGTATGTTTTCTTGAAAGTCATAATACCAGCAAATTTTAAAGCACATTTTTAATACAGTGTGTAAAATGTTTTAGAAATGTATGTTAATATACCATAGTCAAGACCTTCAAAAGTGAGAACAGATAAAAATCAATATATTGGTACTCTAAGGAAAAAGAAAAATCACATGTAAAAAATAAGTGATTAGGTGCAGAAATATGGATGGTACCATTTTCTGGAAACAGTTATTAAAAAGCCACAACATAGAGGCAGTCATTCTTCAGACAGCTCAGTATGTATATAAATACATTAATGCCAGTATGGTTAAACATTGTTATATGTTAAGGCCTGGATAACAGGTCCAGGTCAAAGGCTGACCTCTAGTGAACTCTGTAATGTTATATTTTATAATCAATAATCAAACTTTATTTTGTTTAACCATCAGAAACTTGTTTATTTTAGGGCTTTATTATAATGCTTGTGCTGCAACAATTAGTGCTTATCAAGAAATACGTAGAGCTGAAATAGATGGTGAGACCAGACATCCAGCCTGTTGAAAAAATGGACCTTATGGTTAGAGCTAAAATAGTGAAACCAGACATCTAAAGATCAGACCTTGTTGAGAAATATGTGTTTAAAGACAAGACAGATAGGAAAACTCCCTTGGGTCTTGTCCCATGCCCTGGCCAGGCTTTGGGCGACACCCAACAGGGAAGATGACACCAGATGTTTCCACATAAAGAAAAATGCAAGTCATCCTGACTTGCTGAATTTGGTAATTATTAAAAAAGCTGAACTCTTTTGCAGCAACTTTGGAGACCTCACCTACGAGTGGAGGCACTGCGTAGGACCTCCCAGTTGCCGTGACGGGTTCCCCAGATCCTCGCTGCAACCAGGGCTCCCCAGTGACTGCAGGTCTGGATGATGGTGAAGTATTAATAGGGCAATTGGTGGTCTATCTTTCTTAATCACTATAGCTTTCTTTGTGTAGTAATGTTACCTTGCTTATTGTGGTATTATTTTTAAATAAACAGTAAAATAAGCCTATTCTTTTTATTGGTGTCTAGTAAAATGTTGCTATAGCAGACAGCAGCTGATTACACCAGACAAAATGTTTCAAAGTAAGCCTTTGTGACTCTGTCAGCGTTCATCTGAAAAAAAAAGAAGTCATGAGCTTCACCTGATACTCAAGAGTGCTACAGAAGCAGCAGAATTTGTGGTGAAATTATTACTCAGTGCCTGCGGCTAGAAAACTTGGGTGATGGCGAAGAGACTTGATGAGTAAATACCATATGTTTAATGTCTCAGAGTACAGTAGCAGCTTGGACCAAGCACAGTGGGCAAGATATTTCCATGCCTGTAAACACTCTGGGATCGTTTGTCACTTCCTATCTACAAGTCTGCTTCTGATGGTGTTAGTGTTCCTGCCTTGATCCTATCTGAGGCCCTTCACTGGAGCGGCTTTCCTCTGCCACTAT
Source organism: Megaceryle torquata (assembly GCA_024611175.1). Classification (NCBI taxonomy): domain Eukaryota; kingdom Metazoa; phylum Chordata; class Aves; order Coraciiformes; family Cerylidae; genus Megaceryle; species Megaceryle torquata. The sequence goes on from JANIJG010021136.1 coordinate 4,786, forward strand.
CCTCTTCTAGAAAACAGGATTAAAGAGATCAGCCAAAAAAGGCCACATCTACAAGAAAAGAAAAAAAAAGAAAAAAAAAAAAACCAGGAAAACACACTGATACATCATTTTGTCTTTCCAAAATCAGTTAAGTAGTACTGACCTTCTGGAAAGCAGTGTAGGGGAAAGGGACCTGGGGGTCCTTGTGGACAGCAGGATGACCATGAGCCAGCAATGTGCCCTTGTGGCCAGGAAGGCCAATGGGGTGTATTAGAAGGGGTGTGGTTAGTAGGTCTAGAGAGGTTCTCCCCCCTTCTACTCTGTCCTGGTGAGGCCACATCTGGAATATTGTGTCCAGTTTTGGGCCCCTCAGTTCAAGAATGACAGGGAACTGCTTGAAAGAGTCCAGTGCAGAGACACTAAAATGATTAAGAGAGTGGAACATCTCCCTTCTGAGGAAAGGCTGAGAGAGCTGGGTTCCTTTAGCTTGGAGAAGAGGAGACTGAGGGGTGACCTCACTGATGTTTATAAATCTGTAAAGGGCGAGTGTCAGGAGGGTGGATCCAGGTTCTTCTCACTGTCATCCAGTGATAGGACAAGGGGCAATGGGTGCAAGCTGGAACACAGGAGACTCCGTGTAAACATAAGGAGAAACCTTTTCATGGTGAGGGGGACAGACACTGGAACAGGCTGCCCAGGGAGGTTGTGGGGTCTCATTCTCTGGAGACATTCAAAACCTACATGGATCTGTTTCTGTGTGACCTAATCTAGGTGATCCTGATCTGTCAGGGGGATTGGACTAGGTGGTCTTTCGAGGTCCCTTCCAATCCCTAACATTCCGTGATTCTGTGATAAAAGTTGCTTTTACTGTGGAAAAGGAGGTCCTTGATCACAACCAAGAGATTGCCACCTCTCTTGGTTGCCCTTTGGAAGATTCCTGGGCAGGAGTTCCCTGATAATCCTAGACCTTGTCCACAGAAGATCCAGCAGTTCTCTAGGCATGAAACCAGGTAACACTTGAGGTATTATGTCCATTTCTGGGCTCCCCAGTACAAGAGGAATATGAACTTACTAGAGACAGTCCAGCAAAAGATGACTTAGGATAAAGGGACTGCAGCATCACTCCTGTGGGGCAAGACTGAAAGATCTGGGGCTGTTTAACCTGGAGAAGAGAAGGCTTAGAGGGGAATTTCATCAATGCATACAAATACCTGAAGGTAGAATGTAAAGTAGACAGAGACAGGCTCTTTTCACTGGTGCCCAGTAGCAGGACAAGAGGCAACAGGCACAAACTAAAACAGGAGGGTCAGTCCAAACATCAGGAAACACTTTTTTAGCATGTGGGTGACTGAGCACTGCAACAGGTTTCCCAGAAAGGCTGTGGAGTCTAATCTCCTTGAAGACATTCAAAAGCTGTCTGGACATGGTCCTGGGCAACTGGCTCAAGATGGCTTAACTCAAGCAGGGTGCTTGGACCAGATGACTCCAGAGGTGCCTTCAAACCTCAGCCACTCTGTGACTCATTCTGTGAAAGTCAGTGGTGTGGTACTGAACATCTTTTCTTCACTACACCATACAGGCTGGTGACATGACACTGAAAAGATTATTTGTTGGCAGGAACATCAGCTACTTACTGTGGCTAATCACTTTTGAACACAGAATTTTGTAGTATGGCCAAGTCTTGAACCTCACCTAATTCAAAATTTAAGAAGAGAACAACTACATGTAGACAACTATCAGTGGTGAATGCCACTCGCAGACACACTCTCTGAGTAATTCAGCATAGAATCATAGAACATTTTGTGTTGGAAGGGACCTTTAAAGGTCACTTAGTCCAACTCCCCTGCAGTAAGCAGGAACATCTTCAACTACAGCACATTTATCAGAGCCCCATCCAACCTGACCTTGAATGTTTCCAGGCTTGGTTCATGTACCACCTCCCTGGGCAACCTCTTGAAGTGTTTTAGCACCCTCATTGTAAAAAATTTCTTCTTAATTCTAAGACTTTCAGTTATTCAGGAATAATGTAAAGAAAAAAAAAAGTGGATTAAATACTTGGCTACACACTGAGTTGGTTGACAGAAATATTATTGAACCACTGTAACATTAAATCTTCTTACAGTGCATCAGCAATAATATTTCGCATGCACTGAGCAACTGATTAACAAAATTCACTCATTAATATTCTTCCAGTGATATATTAATATGCCATCTACAATATGTGACACATATTACACAGAATATGCCTTCTGTTGCATTATTTGGTTTCAAGAGGATCACATCTGCAATGGTACATAAATCAAACTGAAAAGGTCTGAGACAAAGCCCTCAAATCCTAATATAACTTCGTATCTTCATATGAGGTAATTTTTCTCTAGTGTTGTACAGACACACAGTGTTTATTAAAACCCCTAATTTACTGGGACCTTTTGTGTACAGTAACACTCACATGGAGAAACTCCTGAACAGAACGGTTGTTTGCTGTCTGGATGGCAAAAAGGGTCCCTGGTGTGTTCATCAGGGTTGGGCAAGTGTCCCTGAACTGCTGTTCTGCCAAATTCTTATCTACAGCTGTCCCCTGCCCACCCCCCACACCCCCCCACCAGGCTGGTAATCAACACATTGAGGCATGCAAATAGTACCTATGAACTGTTCTATCCACTGCAGGGGCTGTCTGCAGGGAATCTCCTACACTGCCTCAAAATCCCCAGGGAGAGTTCCCGTAACAATTTGTCAAAGGTTTTGCTATGAAGCCCACTAGTCATTCGGTTGATTTCTGTAACTGGAATTTCCACCTCATACTAGGTTGAAAATAGTGACTTCAGTGTTAGGTCATGACACAAATGCTAGGTCTTATTGGCAATCCAGACATCTCGTTTTCACAGAAGGGATCTGCTCTGTCTAAATCTAATTTTTGCAAGATAACAGATGTTAATACCTTTGTACACCCAGAATGTCTCACTGGACTAAAACAGCTTTATCAGTCTTTGGATAGAGATGAGATTTCACATCTGAATTTCTTGTAATTAAAGATATGGTAGGGTGACAGCTGATACCTTTATCCAAGAAATATGCATTTAAGGACTTTATAGTTATAATAATGGAAAAAAAAGGATTCCCCCTGCCAGATACAAGTTAAAATAAATCATTGAGAACTTTACATACATACATTCCCTTAAGCTAAATATGCTACCTATTCTGTTTCTGATTCCAGCTGAAATTAAGTGGCCTATCTGAACACTTCTACTTTTAAACTGAGGAAAGGCTCATCATGGATGGGATTCTCTCGCTGTAATATTCTGATAAGCTCCTTCTTATCCTTGCTATGACAACCCTGGGAAGTTTTTTATAAATATGCAACCCATTATATATATTGGGTGCATTTTCTGGTGACTCTTGGGGTCACTGCGTTCTGCACCAAATGCCCCGAGTGTCATCAGTGGAAGCTTCCAGGATCCACATCACTTTATGAGGATGTCACCAGAACTAGTTGAACTGGAGTAAAATTGTTCAGGGCAGTGAAAAGAAGGCTTTCATTTATTAGGGTGATTATATTTATGACTCTGATCAGAAGAATAGCTCTATTTACATCAAGAAGAAATGGAGTACCTCTTTAAACAGGGTTACTTTATGCCTAGGTTAATTCTAGCTGTAGAGCTGTAGCTGTACTGCTTTAGAGAGAAATGGGAAAGCATGCCATTTCATCACAATTATGATGCACAAACATTGCTTTCTCAAATGCACAAAGGTTATTGTTACATAACAGACCAGACTCTTAATGAAAGACACTTGACTGAAGTGAAACAGAAGCTGTTAGCAGTAGTCTATAGTGATTTTTTTGAAAAATATGTTTAAACAAAGCACTTCCCCTCACTCACAGCCCATCTTACATTCTCTATGTGAAGGCAGATTTTCCTAGGATTCCTGTGAGCCTTTGAGCAAATCTGTGTAAACATAATAACATAACAGAAAGAAAAATCACTGAGTATAAAAGAAGGGTAACAAAAGACAAATAAATCATCAGGGAAAAAAGATGGAGAAATAAAACAACATATGAAACAAATACCAAAATTAAATTATGCTTCAGGAAGTGTGACCGTTACTGACAGAAAGGCAGAAGAGCCCCACTGCGGTACAGGTCTGTTTGCTTGTGATTACAATTCTGATGCTTCTCCCCAATCCTAGTGTGACAGCAGCATTTAAAAAAAGCTTAGCAATGAAACAGGTTTTATCACCAAGACTACACAACACACTCAGGGATTTATCTCCTTGGGCAGTCAAAGAAATTTTTTATCTATTTCATTTGGCTTCAGACCCAGGCTGTAATGATTGATTTCCAGAGGAATGCTGCCAAATCCTATTCTTCTCCTGGAAACAACAGAAGGTTGCAAAAAAATTCAGGGAGACATTTTTCAAATATGTGTTTAGCTACAGGTAACCCTCCCACCATTAATAATCACTTCCTAGCCTGTTATACCTCATTTTTTCTTATCATTTCTTTGATCTGAAGATAGCAAAAAATCATCTATTTAAGATGGCTCAGTCTCATTCTCATTCCACATCATCTGCTTACTCGTTAAAGCTACATTATCCTAGGGCCAAAACCCTGCAATCTTGCTCATATTTCAGACATCAGTAACACTAAGGTTACAAACAAACTATTCTATACTGTTTTATACTACCCATTAATGTGGCATTAGGTGAATGCAAATAAGTGTCAGTGTAGTCAAAGATAAACCAAACTATTGGATCAGCCCACCTTATACACCAGAAAAATAATGTACCATGAGAGTGCTGCGTACTTAACTGATTATGCCAAAAAGGCCAACAAGAAATGCCGGGATAGAAGGACAGGAATTAAATGAACAGGATAAGGTATCTAGATTAAAATGCCTGTATATCCGAAATATCTATATGATGGAAAATATTATTTGTAGTGCTAAAGCTGGAGGAAAAGACTCTGAGATGAATGTAAATGAATGCATTCCAATTATCTTATTAATTTTTCTGGTTGAAATAGATTCATTGCTTTAATAAATATTTTGATTACCCTCAGGATTTAATTTTCTGTTCTTAAACTTTGGGTTGGATTATCCATTCAAGTCAACTCTGGTTCTGTGCTTTATAATGGAAAAGAAAAAAAAAAAGGAGCTATTAGCTCTGCCTTGTAGGTTGCCAAGTAATGAATTAAGTAACCAGAAATGAAGCATACTTAGTGTTAAAATCAGCTTGGATGACAGAGAACAGAGCAAGTTATTACATTACTATCTGCATTAGCAGCCATTACTAAGCACATTATCAGATCCAAAGTCTGAAACACAACAGAAATGGATATTGCTGCACAGAAAGAACAAAGCAAGTGAGAGGTCCTGCCCACTTCTCCCTTTTTGTATTTTCTCAGTTTGCTGTTTATCAGCCCAACAATTCATGAGACTAAGACAGAGTTGCAGCCTGATGCTAATGAAACTGTGCTGTTCAAATGGACAGAGAGGGATGTGTTTATGATGGGGTATCATTAAAAAAGGAGTGCTCCTCAGCCATCTCCTTCCCTTTGCTTGCTTCCAGTGCAGTACTAGAATAGAGCAGTGAATCCCTCCATGAGGGGCTTCAACTCATGAAGGTGGCAGAGAACTAACTCACCAAAGAGAAGAGCATAACAGCAAGAAAGGGACCTGAGCAGAATAAATTCACAGGTGTCTGTGCAAGCCTGACCCCACTGCTGGCTGTTGCAATCACAGTAGCCTCCCCCATTTAAATGCTCTGCTATCTTGCTACTTAGTGAACCAAATCAAAGAGCTGAGAAGCTATCCAAGCTGTAATCCTACAAAGTAACAGAGCTCTTTTGTGGTGGAGGGAGAAAATAGTGCTGCTTCCTCCGGCTCCCTCCTGGCACCAATGCACTCAAACCCCTCTGATAGCTGATTCAGCTTGGTACTGCAGCAAAAGTCCATCCATTTTATTTTTCTGAGTTAGCTTTATGTCTGGTCATTTATTTGAGTCAGCTCAAAGAGGACAAGGTCTGAAGAAGGTAAGTAATGGAAGCAAGAGGAAGGCAAGAGGCACCAACCACAGGTAACAGAGTAGGTCAGAACCAGAGCAACTCCTCTTTTTGGAAGCTGTTACCTGCTGCAGGTAACAGAAGATGAAAAAAAAATAAATGGTTGAATCTATAATGTGTATTGTTCTTCTTCCAAATAAGGAATGGAAATAAAAGTGATAAACATCAGATGATGATTCAGACTAATTGTAATTTTTAATGGGACAGAGCTGGCATAAGCTCATTTTTTCTGAGCCTAAAAGCACTGAATGTAAGCCATGTAATTCAGTAAACATGCAGGACTCCCATCAGTCAACAGGCCCTTTACCAAAACAAAGCTTGCGAAATACAGACCAAATACATCAAATGTAAGCTTGTCCAATACCCAGCTATCTGCATAAAATTCTGATTAGAAAAAGGTTGAGTGCTTTTGAATTTTAAAATTTTAATTCTCAACCAAGCCATACATTTAATCTTATTCATATATTTCCACTTACACGAACTAGGATTTAACACCTATAATGGTATTTCTTCTACAACAGTTTGTACGAAGTAGGACCTTTGCTCTTCAAGGCATCAAGCAAGCACACAACAGGGTGTCCTGCCAAACAGAATTCTGGTCTAAACCAAGTCATGGGTCTAAATGAAGTCACGGATACAATAGCAAAAGTACAAGAACATAATGAATCAATACCACAGCAGTCACTGCACTCAGTGATGCCTGGTTTACTGGCAAATGGGATAAGAGAGGTCAAAGGAAAGATGTGAATACTGAAGTATTTGGGTCTTGCTTCTATCCACAGAAAAGGGATCTTTATTCTACCTTGAAAGAACAAGACGAAAACATGCTGAAAGATAAAATATTGGGTAGAAAACTAAGCCAAATAAATTCTATTACAATTAATTCTGCTGTACAACTGCTATAAAATTGCTCTATATTAAATGGGAGGAAAAATATCATAGGTTTGACAATGAAGGCTTGTGCAGTTTTAAAACCCCGAGTTTGCTATGTTCCTGGGAGTTGCTTCAGTAAAGAAAACAGTTTAAACAGTTTAGATTCTTTTTTAATTGTTTCATTATTTTTTCTGTCTTCAGAATTTTTCTTTAAATCAATAAAATAAATTACTCATTAATTTATTTTTTTTTCTTGAGGACGTCATTCATTTCAATAAACAATGTGAAAGGAGAGCTATCCATGCTGCACACAAAGCCTTACACGCAGAATGTAAATTTAGGTTTGTGGATTTTTCTTAGCCTCCAGGCAGTAATTTGCTGAGGTTCATTTAATCAACTGAGGTGCGATTATGTGAAGGAAGTTTATTTCTAGTACTCTTCAACAGATCCATCAGAGAATACTCCCTCACATATTACATATTACAAGTAGTATAATAGAGAGTAATCATTCTATACATACATAAATTCTTATACTTTTTCCTGGAGTTCTAAGATTAGGAATTTAAGAAACTCAGATGGGGATGTTGTTAAGTATTAGTGTGATCCAGCTTCTAGTTTAGGAATTTAAAGTTTTGGGGAAAAAAAAAACAACAAACAAAAAAACAACAAAGCAGAGTAACAAGAATCTTACTCTGTGCCTGAATCTGGTCTGAATCTGGTTTCATTTGTAGTACAAATATAATGCTACTGGCTGTATGAAATGTCACTATACCTCAAACAGTTAGTTGCCCTGCATTTTATTGCAAGGTATAAGGCACAACCTGAGGGACAAGAATTTCCAGGCCTGATTTCTAAGCTCCTTTGCTGTTGCAGCCAGGTCTTAGGCACTGTGCTTATTTAGACTACGTTCTAGAGTGTCTCATCCAAGCCCTATCTATTATGACAGGGGCCTTTAGATGATAGCTGGGTATAAATAATTATTATTGAGTACCCTGTGGCAAAATATAGCGTTCTGTAGTGAGGCACACTGCACATAGACCAGTCTTGTACAAAGATGAGTGTAAGCTATCTCTTTACATCTGTTATACATAGCTTGCCTTTCTTGTGCATCCATTCAGAACTAGATTCTCATCTAAAAATCAAAATGCTGCGAGGTCTAATTACCAAGGCTCAGATTAGTATTTATTATGCAGTTATTCATCTTTGTAATTGCTAGTCCCAAGCTTCCAGGTTTTTCTCCCAGAAAGAAAAACAAAACAAAATTCAGATTTTAATTAGACTATTTTGACTATTATTAAAATTGAAAATCATTATCTTCTTTTGCAGCTATTGTAGCAAGTTGCTCTTTTATTCAGCAACACCTTTTAAATAAGCCAAAAATCTTTCTTTCCCCAACCAGGTTCACCACTGCTGACATCTTTCCCTCCTACTTTAACAAACAGAGGAGCCTCTCAAGGTGAGGGGAGCACAGACTGGAACACTGTATCCTGATCTTGGTTTTGCATGATAGGCTGGAAGCATTTCATAACTACACTTAATTTTTTCAGTTACTTTTCATGAGACTGTTTCAAAAGACCTCAGAAATGATCCCAATAGCTCTCCCATGAGGTGAGTTATACACAGAAATCCAAGTCATAGGCAAAATAAGCAATTACACTACAAAAAAGTCCTGCAGTCCTAGCCCACAAATTCTCAACTGATCTTGGTTTAAAAGAAAATTCTGAAAGTGTGCCTACACTACACAGCCAAGTGTGCAGCAGACCCTTTAACATGCAACACACTGAGCACCCAAACAGTCCTTCTGCCATGTCAAGCAACACTATGTTGGACTCCCACCTACTTTCTTCCCTGGCTCTTTACCCGTGTTGTTTGTTTGAAGCACGAAACAAAACTGCAAAGCTCAACACTGCTGATAAACACCTGGTGACTGGGATAGACACAGAAGCTGGGTGAAGATACAGAGGTCTGTGTTCTCATGGCACTGAGGAAGTGGCAGAATGCAGTGAAGGCTGCTTATCCCATTCTAACCTGTATCACAGTAGTTACCTGATCCTTGCAGAAGCTACCAAGGGAAGTCATAAATGCTTTGTGCCACTGCTAGATGCTGACCACCAGGAACAACGGCTTGACCACAGTCCCACCCCCACACTTTGTTCAGTAGTAGTGAATAAGGTATAAATATTATCCGTATTTTGGACCTAATCTGTGGGATGAGTATTTGACACTGAGTCATAGGGACAGATTGACGAGTTTGTTCTGCTCACCCTGCCCAGAAGGGGCACCTTTTGGTAAGGTTTGCAGTCTTGGCAATGCCGTGTGGTTTTCCCTGGGAGATTCCAATTGTGATTACAATTGTGTGGGTTTGAGCTGTATCAAGAGATTCTGCAGTTTAGTGCATTTATCACCGGCAATCTTAAAGAATCTGTGTATGTTGCAAGTGTAAATAAACTGTACTATTTCTACATCCGACTGCTTCTCGGACCTATAGTTGGGGGTAATTCTGCTATCCGTGCATGTGACTAGATTTGGAAAGCAACCAGACCTACAGCAGATGGTCTGTTCACGCATCTGGTGTCAGACCTATAATCCCAAACACTGAACTGGCCTATCTATTAAGAGATAAGTCCAGTCACCCCTAGCCCCTCTAAACCCTGAGGACCGGCTGGAATGCATGGGGATTCCCCTCTTACCAAATTTATCTAACACTCCATGGAACACACTACCACGGATTCTGTTTAAAATAAACTTCTCACAGCAACTTTAAAAGTTACGTGAAGGCTAGGCATGTCTGCTAGCCCTGGATTTGCAGCGATTAAGAGAAAAAATATACAGAAAGAAAACTCCTTAGCTAAAATTGTTCGATGACTGTAAAATTAGAGACATTAATTAGCTGCTCCTTCACATAAGCTCGTCAACTTATCTTTAGCATAAATATTTATCAAAAAGCTGAGCCCACAGATGGCACTTGAACAGCTACATTTTGGCATCTCCGCTTGTGCCTCACAAAATACTCTGAAACTGAAAATTCTGAAATTCTGAAACAGATCATTTCTGTAAAACATTATGGTGATAGCCACTAGGTAAACTTTTTCAAACCTCAGAAGATTCCCTTCAGGTGAGTTAGTTCAGTTTGCAGTTGCAGGGGAGGTCAATGCTGCAAATCAGTGGAAGCCGTCGCTTCTGGGGTACCTCTGGGTTCCTGACTGCAGGGCGGCCAGGAGGAGCCTGCAACCCCCGGGGCAGCTCGGCATATAACCGGGCTTTATCCTTATTTTACTCTGCTTCAGCCTTGCTGACCCCTCCACTTGCCAGCCTGCTTAGACCAGCAGTAGAAAACTGAAGTGTAGCACTGAAGAATTCACTTCTTTTAAAACAAAACAAAACAAAACAAAACAAAACAAAACAAAACAAAACAAAACAAAACAAAACAAAACAAAACAAAAC
>JANIJG010021137.1:0-10956 GCA_024611175.1 Megaceryle torquata
GTCCTCTTTCAGTTCCTTCCCTGGAGCATCCAAGGAGGACTCTGGCCATTCTGCCTTCGATCCCAATCGGTGTGTTCCTGAATCCAGTACCAGAATCCAGCTCACAAACACTGCTCCCATCTGCTGTGGGGCCCAGTTTGGAACCCCCCGCCCCGGTGGCTGCTCCACAGCATCAGTGGTGACAGTGATGTAGTTACCATCAGGGGAGTTGGGTTTGATACTGGTTTTGTATATATTTGTATATATTCCACTTTTATTAGCAGTATTTTCACTAAAGCTGTTAAAGTTTCCTTTTCTACTCACTAAGTCTCTCTCCCTTATTCCCTTTCTCTTCCCCCTTGGGGAGGGAGGGAGGAGTTAACAGAGAGCATCTGTTATAAGTCTAAGGGGCCACCGTGATCCTAAACTGTGACAATCTGGTTCCTCAAAGCTCTGGACAACCTGACCTTGAATATTTCGAGGGATGGGGCATCTACCAGCTCTCTGGACAACCTGTCCTAGTGTTTTACTGCTCCTGCTGTAAATTTTTTTTCATTATAAATAATCTGAATCTACCTTCTTTTAGTATAAATATGTTACCCCTTGTCCTATCACAGCAAGACCTACTAAAGGGTGTCCTATCTTTCTTATAAGTTACTTTAAGCATTGAAATGCCACAATAAGTTCTCCCCAAAGCCTTTTCGCCAGGCTGAACAACCTCAACTCTCTCTGCCTTTCTTCACAGGTGTTCCAGCCCTCTGATCATTTTTGTGGCCCTCGTCTGGACCTGCTTCAACAGGTCCATGTCTTTTGTGTGCTGAGGACTCCAGAGCTGGACTCTGAACTTCAGGTGGGATCTCACTACAGCAGAGGAGCAGAATCACCTCCCTTGACCTACTGTCCACACTTACTGTGATGCAGTCCACCATACTATCATCTTTCTGGGATTCAAATGCACATTGCCAGCTCATGTCCAATTTTTCATCCACCAGTACCCCCAAGTCCTTCTCCGCAGAGCTGTTCTCAATCCATTCACGCCTGAAGGCAGGGTAGACCTGACTATACACTTGTGTTGCCTACTCAAGATGCAATCCAGACTGCTGTACTCTTTCTGCCTAGTCCTTAGCCTTCTTTTCCATTTTTATGATTTTTAACACTTTTGTCAGCCATCTACTGTGGAGCCCTTGCAACTTTCTGCTCTTGCTGGCATGGGAGGGGTTGAGACGTGGGGAGAGGTGCCTGGACTGGGGAGCCTGGCAGGGCTCAGAAGGATGGACACCGGTGGTGAACCTGTCTGAGCTGGTGGGTCAGGGGGACAGATACTGCTGAGGAGGGAAGAGGGGTCCTATGGGGAAGGTGGGTGTCGCCCGAGGGACTGGTTGCCCTTCGCGCTTGTGCCTCTTTGAGGGAGGTAGTGGCAGGTCGGGAGAAATGGTGCACCTGAGAGGACCAAATGTCCCCCCTCCTCCAGAGGGATCACTGCACAAGGCAGTGACTGGGCAGAAAGCCTGCGTGCGTGGGGCTGCAGCAGAGAGCCGCGTGGGAGCCGGCAGCCGGCCGGCATAAGTATCCCCCCGCGTGCGAGCCCGGGACAGGTCGAGGGAGGGGGCCGGGACAGGGGCTGAGAGGCTGGGTGGGGCCAGGCGGCCATTTCACTGCCTGCTTCAGCACTCCCGCGGCCGCGGGTCCCAGACGAGGCCGCTGTTGCCAGGGTGACCGGCCAGGGGCGCCCCCGCCCAACACTGCGCGTCAAGCTCCGCCCCCGGCCAATCAGAGGGGCGGTGGCGGAGGAGCGAGGCTCCCTTTGTTCAGCCATTTCAGGGGCTGCAGCGGGCTGCGGCGCGGAGCTGCGGAGGGAGAGGACGGGCTGCTCCCTCGTTGCTCCCCTGCCGCCGGGCTCTGGGATGGTGTGGGTAGGTGTCCGGGCTGTAAGGGGCGGGCTGGGACGTCCCATCCCCGCCAGCAGCGGCCTGCTCGCGAGCGGAGGGCCGCGCCGGGGAGGCAGCTGCCGCCGGGGCGCCCCGCCACCGTGGCTGGTGTCGGGGGCCTCCGCGGCACGGCTGGGATGGGTGCTGTGGGTGCCCGGCCGTGAGCTGCCCTTTCCCCCTCCTGCCGCCACCGTGGGCTGTGCTGTTTCATTCCGGTGGATGGTTGGGCGGGCGAGCGGGAGGGACTGTTTCCGGCGGCCCGAGGAGCAGCTGGCACCTGAGGGCCCGCGGCCTAGGGGCAGGGCACACCCCCCCAGCCCTCGCCTAATGCCTCCATATCCCGTGTATTCCCGGTGCTACGGGTGTAGTCCCCGGAGCTGGGCCGCAAACTCGCGTTACAGCGAGCCGGAAAGTGAAAGTCACCTCGGGGGATAGGAACGTGGCCTTATTTCCTGCCTTGGTTTCTGGAGTGCGTGGGCTTCCTCCTCTAGAGATTTGGCTAGGTGGGATTTAACTTTTTATTTTCTTCAAGGAATAATAGAGGAGAGATATCTCGTGTCTCTCTTGTACTTTATTTGCTTAGGGATGTTTGTTAATTTGGGCAGTGAGGGGAGGCAGTCAGGGAAGCTTGTAAAGGTTTTGTGGAGTGACTGTACGAGAGACAGGAATACTTTTGGGGTTGGTATAAATGTCTTTATTAGCCTGAGATATTTTTCTTCTTGCTGTGACACTAATAATTCCTATTGCTTGAATTTCTGCTCAGGACCTGAGGGGTCCTTCTACTGTGAGGATTGTTCTGCAGTGTATCCTGGCCACCACAGCTTCCTAACTTGTTTGCTTGCCTTCCCGAATGTTTCAGTAGTCCTTAATGTGGTATTTGAATACTTCACAGATGTTGTTCAATCACTGCAACACTCACTGAACAAAAAGTTGACTTGTGTTCCTTCTGTACATAACAAACAAGAAAAAAATAGTCATGTGCCCAAGAACATATAAGGAGCCTTTGGTAGAATTGGAAACCAAGCCCATATTACTAATCCAGCTCTGTTTAAAAATGACAGAATGCAGTCTGTTTCTAAAAAGCCTCATTCTACATCTGCTGTGTGAACCGTAGTTATTTTTGAGTTACATGTGGGAGAATGAAGAAAAGGTACCTGCACTTGGGAAGAATAGTTTCTAGGTGATCAGAATTACTTTGGAATGCATTTCTTCAAAATTATCTAGGTTATACTCAAAGCAGTGCAATACAAAAGGATAATTATGATCCAGTAAAAAGAGTTACAAAAGCAGTTTATGGCTTGTCTTAAGGAAAGCTCTGGCTAGAATTATTACTGACTAAAGACCATGTTTACCATTGGATACAGGCAGTGGCACACACTTCTGTGACAAGAAATTGATAGAGATGTTAGCACAGATGCTAAACATACCTTGTGACAGGAAGGTGAAAAACACTGTTAATGATAGGTTTTTTGAACACAGAGGCTTTTATTGTATTATCTGACATACTTCTTTTTATTGTGTTTATTTAGAATCCAGTTTAAGAGTCCTTGTATGTGGCTATTCAAGAGAACACAGATATGTGTGCTTAATTTTAGGTTCATGGTGGCTACCCCAGGGCGGGAGGTACTTTATAATCAGGTGATAGGTATGCACAGAGCTGTCCAGCAGACTTGCAGAGCTGGAATAGAGTATAATTCCATGAAGTTTCCTTCCTGTTCCTGCTTCAGGCTCACCAAGGCGCTGTGGCAACAAAGGAGGGTGGCAGAAGGCCAAGTATAATTCTCCTTCACTGATGTTGATATTCAGAATCTGTAGTTTGAAGATTGGGATTGAAATCAAGTGTGAAATTTTATCTTTAAAATGTCTCATTGATGGAGATCTCCCTTTGTGGACCCAGTGTTTTTGTTGCTGTCATAAAAAATTTCTACCACAAGACTGTGAAATTGTCATGCAGTGATAAATGCGTTATTTTTTGTGCCAGTGACGTGCAACAAGGAGAGGATTTTTTGCTTTGCTTTGTTTTTGAAAGGGTGGAACTGAATTTCCATGCTTTTTATGCCTTAATAATGTTTCAACTTTGATTACTTTTGACCACAGAAATTAATTTTACCAGTTAATTCAGTTCCAGATTCTATGAACATTTAAATACATGTAGCAGTAGTATGTTTTGATCACCAATTCCACTTCTTTCCACCATTCTATAGCATTGATTGGGACAGTTTGGGTCATTTTTCTGCATCTATTGATAGATTTCATAAATATATATGTATAGTTATTATATGTATTATACATATATTAAACATAAAAATATTCAAACAAAATGATTCATTTAGGTACAGTGTGCAATTTGTATTTTTTAAATACAAAGTTATGTGCAATTTTTTTAAGTCTCATTGACATGTATATACTTGTGTAGACCTGGTGTTGGGTTTATGTATGTGAGCTATCATGTACATGATAAAATGGTGTACATAATAATCTGTTTATTCACGTACACATGGGTGCCATGGAATATGGCATCTTCTAATGATATGTATTGTGAAATAAACTTCCAAATGTCACTTTTAGCCTCTATAAGGTTTTCCTTTACAAACCAGACTCCAGAGTGAAATTTAATCAATAATAATAAAAAAATCAGTATTAATTTCCCGTGTACTGAATGCTTTTGAAACTTCAAGTTTGTATACATGTCTGTGTGTGTATTTGTGAGACAAATCTGAAATAAGGCATAAAATAGCATTTGTTTTTAAGAAAACTGGGGTTTAAACCTTGAGCAAGGAAAGAAAATTACTCTTAAGTTGTCCTGTTTTACAAAGTCAGATTTGTAGAGTATTTTCTACTATTGTGAGATACTCTTAAATATTCAAAATGTGCTGCTTATGATGAATATGTCATTAAGTGCATTAATTTAAATAATAAATTAGCAGTAAATATCAAGGGAAATGCAAGACAAAATATTTTTGTTAGAGAGCAGAAATAGATAGTAGATGAGTAGGTACAAAGATAGAAGAAAACTGTTACTATATTAAAACCAGAAAAGGACATGCAGAAACGATGGTGAGGTAGCACAAATCAGGGGTTTCCAAACCTAGATGACAGGCTTCTGATCATCAGTAACTTCTAGCATCCAAGGTCATATGCTTTTCTAACCATGCAAAACCAGAGCCTCATCTATGGCTGTTCTCCTGACTTTCCCACTGCAAGCTTCTGTCTTCCAATCTAGGACTGCAGTCCAGTGCTCATGCTTAAACTTCCCTATTCATTCACGCACCCACAGAAGTTTTATCTGATTTCAAACTTCAGCCATAGCCTTTCTCCTGCACACACCCCAATTGTGAACCTTCACTTCTAGCAAAGGTGAAGTAGAACCTCGTCTTCCCGTGCGTGCTATCTCCCTAATCCTGTTCTTCCTACTTCACTATATCTTGGTATTCTTCCTGTATCCTCAACTACAAAAGTAGGTCTACCTGGGGGCAGCAGCACTATTTGTTACTGTGGAATGAAGATGGTGTCTGCAGTGGTTCCTAACTGTTTAAACAGGTTTTACAAGACCTAGGACACAGTCTGCTGCCTGTGTAGGACCAGTAAGACACAGAAGCTGTGGCTCATATCATCGAAGCAGCCACGAGTGGCCTAGGCACTACAGTTTGTCCACCTCCCTTACATAGAAACAAGGA
Organism: Megaceryle torquata; assembly: GCA_024611175.1. Classification (NCBI taxonomy): domain Eukaryota; kingdom Metazoa; phylum Chordata; class Aves; order Coraciiformes; family Cerylidae; genus Megaceryle; species Megaceryle torquata. Next base: position 5,585 of record JANIJG010021137.1, read on the forward strand.
AACTTTGTAGTGCAGAAGTCAGGAGAGGCAAGAGCTTAAGTCTCACCAGAGACTAAAAAGCACTGTCTGCCAGTGCAGAAGTCCAAATAGATACCTGAATTTCAGTCTGGTATACATCAGTTGAGTTTGAGTCAATTCCTTAGGGAAAAAACAAAGCATAAACCAGTCTTGAATTGAAATAATTTTTTTGTGCAGGATTTTCAAAATTGTTGTATAAACATGTTTAAGCTAAATTGGTCTTTCTTGTGCAGGCAAGCCCTGAGTTATGTCGCTGGAAATCAAGAGTGACTCCACTGTACTCCATTAGGTATAGTGTGAGTAAGTGGAGTTGGCAAAACAGGTGAAAGCTTCAGTTGTTGAATCTAGCCCATAAGAAGTAGTTGATAACAAAAAAAAAAAAAAGATGAGGTTTGAATGAAGGTTTTGAACAAATGGGCATCATGTGCATTGACAAGAAAACAGTTATGTAATTGCATTCTTTGCTTGTGTGTGAGACCAGTCAGCACTATGTTGAAACCACTGGAGCATGAAGCAGAGATGTTTTTGGAGCCCCTTGGAAGAAGAAATAAAGTAGGCCAACTGATGAAAGGAATTTGTTAGTTAAAGATTTTTTTTTTAATTATTATTTTTTAAACATAGTGTTGCTTCATGATTCTCAAGACAGAAGTGTATCCGCTAGTGCAAGTGTGTGTGTGTATCACCTCTTTGGACATCTGCTTATTTTAACATATTTTAACCTTTTCTATGTAAAAATCCAGTTGCATTATTTGCTTCTGGACAATACCCCATTCTCCCAGAAGAGAACCCTATTGGTTCTCTGAGCCAGTGAGTGCTTTCAATATATTTTACAATTCTTGCGGTAGTGTCTTTCACTTCAGCAAGGAAGCAGATTTTAAGTTAGCTACTATCCATTCTAGTGATTCTTTTAATTTCTTGGTGATGGGACGGAATCAAAACAGCAAACAAAAATGAAGGCACAATTGGCAGTGTTCATAGCTTCCCTCATTTGCACTGTACATTTCAAGGTATGATTTCTGTTGTTTGCTGCTTCCATTTTCAGTCTTTTAAACTGGCTGTTGGAAAAGGTGATACCGATAAGAGAATTCCTTGAGAAAGGTTGGTCTTGCATGTAACCAACACACAGTTCAGTTGTTTTCGTTTGGTTGGTTTTTTTATTGTTGTACAATGTGTTTGAAAGATGAGAGGCTTTTTTTAGATAATAAAAACATGTATATTAAGCTGCATGCTTTTTACTTTCCCTTTTTAGAATATGGATTTTTATATTGGCGTGTGAGTGAGAATCAGCAAACATTGAAATGACCGCCCTTGATTTGTTTCATTTATGATGGGTAACGGGGTTAAGGGATCATAGTGAGGCCTGACAACTTCGGCTCCACTGCACTGGGATGGGACTCTGACATTTTTTTGTTTTTTTAAAGACTCACTCACCTCCCCCCCCGGCCGCTGGCCGGCGGAGAGCCCCGCGGACGGCGTAGGGCCGGCTGGGCCGCCCCTCAGGCTGGGAGGCGGTGGAGCCGCGGGCGGGCACGGGGCCGCGGGAGCGCGCTCTGCCTGCCCCTGCCCGCACGGGCTCTCCCACCCCCGCCTACCAGGGGCGGACTCTGCCTTTTGAGGATCTCTTCGTAGGTCTTGCTTTTGATAAATGTATTCAGGATGTTTCTGTATTTAGAAGTAACGCAGATTTAACTGGACATAAGGATGATTTAAAACTTCTTTACTGCGCTTATTTCTTGAAGCTTCAGAGAAAGAGTATACCTTTGAAAACAAATAGCTACCCTAAATTATCTGAGGTCATACAAGTTGAGCTTATACTATATTAGAAATTTTAAAAGTTGGCCTATGAGTTATTGGTGACCTGAGTTGCTGTTTTCACAATAAAACACAATACTTTGAAATATTTGGTTCCAATGTAAAATTCTACAGGTAGAGAGAACAATAATAGAAAATATATTTTTCATCCAGTTCTATTGATCGTCTTTTTTTATCAGCGGTAATAGAAGAAATCATAAGGAAATGCTAGAATTGAATGATTTGGTTCAGTGATGAGTTAGGAGGTAAGGAATTTATTTCTGAAGTTATCTAGTATAGGAGAATTTGATAAATCGTTGATTAAAACATTACATCTGTCAGAAGGTATTCCAGACAAGATGCTATAGTGTGTGCCTCTGAGCTATGCAACATACCTTATAGCATCTTCTGTGGAGCTTATAAGACATACCTCAAGTTCAGAGGAAATTAAAGTGATCATGTATAGTGTAATGTTTCCTTGCAATTTCATCCTTGTCTCCTCCAGAAGATTATGGTAATTTAAGATGATAAAACTCATGATGTTGTTGTAATAACATTGTACAGAGTAATTACTTCAGCCTGTCATCTAGGAAGACCTAAATGAAGGCAAGCAAATGTATCTTTTTACTTGAGTGAAGTTAGCTGCCCTGTCTACATTTTTTTAAGTGTGTGTTAGAGAAAATGGTTTCTTACGTAGATGTCCTTTGAGATTAAGCTAATTTAGTCATAAGTGTGTTTGGGACTGACTCTGCTTTCCTCAATTAGACTTTTAAGTTAAATTATGAAATTCTGAAAAAATAGTTAAATTTTATGTTGGTCTTATCCATGCTGAGCAGTTTTAACACTATTGGTACATTGTGATGGTAGGACCAATTTTTACAAATGTATGGTTTTTAATTGTATGTGAGACACCATTTTAAAGCTACTGCATTCCAAACACCTAGTTTTGTTAGTGAGAGAAATTAAAGAAAAAAAATTGTCTGCCATATCATGCAGAAAATAACCCAAATGTTTTTGTAATTCATTATATAATACTTTATAGGTAATATTTGAGTTACAGTGGTGCCGAGGAGCTGAATTAAGGCCCTAATAGATTAGGAAAGTGTAACAAACCAAGTCTTTTCTGAGTATGGCTTAGAACTGAACTACTAAATAAAAATGTTTTACAGTAAGCAAATACAGAGAACCATGAGACAGACTTAAGATATCTGTGAACGCTGTATCAAAGGAGACTTTCCACATAAAATGTGAGAAAGGACAGAAAGTAGAAAGCATGCAGCAGGTCAGTAAATGGAATCTCAAGGTGATGACCATAAAACACCTAGCAGGATAAAAGCCCAGATTCTACATTGTGGTAATATATAAGAACTGATATATAGGACCAAAACATTAATTTATTCTCTTGTCTATAGACAGTTTAATCCATGACTGTGGTTTCAGCTCTTCATAGCTTCAGATTTCATGTAGTCTTTACCTTATTATCTTAAGACAAAGATGATATATAGAATGCAAACAAAATTTAGTTAGGGAGTTGGTGAAGCTATTCACAATTAATTGTTATTAGTTTACGTGCATTGCTTGCATTCAGATTTGCTTGCAATTTTCTTTGCACTGACTAAATATTGCTTCAAAGCTGGTCTTGGCATATACAGCTGTGAGAATGCTTTTTCAAAAAAACACGGGTAGAAATGAGAGAGTACAGTAGGAATGGTGCAATCATACATTACTTTTTAAATTACTTCCTGTATTTGTGCCTTTTTTAAACCAGTGTAAGTCTACCTGGAATTATTCAGTGATCTTTTAATATCCATTGCTGGAAAGAGTCACGAGGATCTGTGTGGAGGAAATATATAGGCTTTCTTCTGCGATGTCAGTTGACTTCAAGCTGTAGCATCTTGAATGCTGTTTAATTGGAAGTCCAAGACTTCTCTTAAATCCCATCTTCAGATGTCATATCCAAGAGCATTTAGAATATGACTGAATATGCTTAAACTGAAAAAGAAGCATTCTTGCATTGAAATATCCATCTGTATTAAGTATTCAGTGTGCATCTACTAATTAAAATAATGGTACAATCTTTAATAGTAAGATTATGTTGTTTTCCTTACCAGATTATCCAGTAAGTTTTGTTGTTCTGATCAGATGAAAACTGGAAAATTTCTAAAGGAGTTTTTAATACTGCTTTAATTTCTAAAGCTATTACTCTATTCTTTTATGATTGTCTCGCATAATTCCTGATGAGTTTGTGTTCAAGCATTTTGATCTTACTGGTTTTTATATTAAACAGTGATAACTTCAACTCATACTATTACTTGCCATCTAAAAATTCAGAGGAGGCAGAACTATTGCTTTTAATGTGTCTGCAAATTGCACTGTGTATGTATATGTAGGAGTGACTTAGGGGTGGCAGTGGGGTCTCTGTACTTCTACCTTTACCATTCATGCTTTTTTACCTTCTTCATCTGAGGCTTGAAAGACAAGGAGTGTCTGCAGGGATTCCCTAGCAGTGGGTTCATAAGATCAAATAAGTTCTGTTTGCTTATTTACCTTAAGAGTTTTGCTTGTTTGATTAAGGTGGTTAGGGCATCATTCTGTTTATGTATATGACTGGAGTAGTAATTCCACTCATTGATGATCACATGCACAGCTTTGTCCCTTTTGGAAGGAGCTCCATTCCAGATCAGTAATTATTTGCTTACTCTTTTCCAAGAGGATGTATTTTCAGAATATTTGTCTGACATTAGAGATTAGAGAAGGCCAAGTAACTGTACACAGGCTCACAGGATAAAAGATTGGATTCCAGTTTCAGTCTGATGCTTTTTGTCTTCCATTAGTGTCCCTAGCAATTCATGTACAACTGCCATTAGTCTCTGTGCAGGACAGGTGCCAGCTCACTGGAGTCATGCAGAGACTAATATAAAGCCAAATACTGTCATTTCCTTGAGGCAACAGCATCTTAAGGACTTCTGACAAGCCACTGACTGCAGTAGGGAAATTCGTCAGCAGTCCAGGAAATAATACACAAGCCTTCTGTTACAATGACCAATGATGATGCTTTAGCCTACAGTGTTGCTAACAATGACAGATTGGACAGTGGTAGCGTCATAGGTGCGTGTCTTAATGCTTGCTCTGGTGTGTGGATGTTGTAATACACTTTGAGTATTCAGAAGAAAAACGGGGGGAAGTAGGTAAGAGTGTGATTCTGAATTCTGTGCATCCTGGATATTTTTCCAAGAAGTAAAAATAAAACCTAATCCTGACTAATCAGTTCTTAGTGGTTCAAATATTATTATTTTTCTTGACCCCATACGGAACTCCTAATAATGCTTGATTAGCTTTCACCAGAGGATACTCCTGGTTTTTTGAGAGATCCTTTGTACCTTTTACAGATGGTGCTGGTGCATTGAGTCAAAGATGACAAGTTTTCTTTGCAACAAAGTATTCTTTATTTCAGCGCTGGGTACATGGGGGATTTCTCCTCCTAAGGTGCACACCCATTGTTACAGGACAGCCTATATTTATATTACAGAATAATGAATATTTATTTTTAGTTTTGCATCAGT
>JANIJG010021138.1:0-30000 GCA_024611175.1 Megaceryle torquata
AAGGAAGGAAGGAAGGAAGGAAGGAAGGAAGGAAGGAAGGAAGGAAGGAAGGAAGGAAGGAAGGAAGGAAGGAAGAGAAAGGAAGAGAAAGGAAAAGGAAGAATGGCAGCAAGTGTAATATCTATGTAAGAAAGGTAAAGGTAATGCAGAAGGCTATGTAAGGCATGCAGTATTTCAGAGATACAACCAGTTCAGTGCTGTTGATCAGATAAATGCTGCAATTGACCTAGTTTGAGGAAAGATGCATTGTCAGACAGTTCCTAACTCCATTAATGGGTTAATAATTTTAGTATGCTATTCTCTTTTGAAAAGGCTTATTTAAATGTTTATCAGTTGTGCAAAGTGGAGCAGCACTGGAGATTCGCAAGGGAGAACTGATCATTGCCTATGCATGGAAGCGTTGTAGGAAGATTAAAATAACATTGAGTATATTCTGTAAATGAAGGAGAGAACTAAAAGAAGCCTCCAGAGTCCATTATAAATTTTAATAATACATCAAGGTAATGTAACTGAATAACCGATCTCTGAGGGAAGAAACACAACATTTGGCTAATATTACAATTTAAATTATGAAAACAAAAAGAGCTTTTAGTTAATCTTGTCTTTCTGCTTTTATTCTTGAGGCTCTTTTTTATTTTCCCTGAATCCAAAACACCATGTAAACAAATAAAAGTACGGGAGAAAATAAACAGTTTGGCATCTCAGTAGATTAATTAATGCGCTTCAGCCTTGGCACCAGTAGGCGAAAATTATGTGCATAAATAATATCACTAATTAAAAAGATGCAGATTAACATGCAAATAATGTTAATGAGGATCTGCAATTCCAGAGTGGATTCGCATAACATCAACAATTTAATGGGTTGGAAGGCTTGTGTTTGCATTACATTAATAAATTTCAAAGACCTTGCATAAAAAAGTTCTGTTGGAGCCTCTGTTTCCCACTTGTGAGTTGTAAATTCTGTGGGCAGTAGCAAACGCTCATCGGCAGATGCCAAAGTCATTATCTCAAAGACTGTTGAGATGGTGCCATGTGCCAGTGTGACCAGCTGTTGGGAACTGGGCAGTAGGCACTGCACTGTGCCAATTATTCATATTATTTGGGTAGTCTTGATATTTATTTAAACTGATTAATATTTTGTGCTCTGCATCTTGATCTGGAGGGAAATCATTTTAAGCAAGCAAAGTTTTAAAAAAAATCTTATTAGCCTTTGATGTGTCATGGATGGTTGAATGCATAATGGAATTGATTAAGCAGACATAATTTCTAACCATAGGCAAAAACTATATAAGATGTCTTTAATGATGTCATATAATGTTGAGATAAAATATCACAGGATCAAACTCCAAATGAATCGTAATAACCCAGATTTTACTGAAAAAAGAACTGTTACACTGCAGTATCCTTTTTCTCTCTTGAATTGGGGAATGATCCTCTGAGGACACTTCTTACAGAAAGAGCAAAGGTTAAGAAAGATTAGAGCAAACTAATTTTTAAATGCCATGTAACTCTTCATTAATTTTCTTTCGTATTATATGATAATAGTTATCCAATCCACACCCAGCCATTCCATTATGGTTTTGAGATACTACAACCCACTGGGCAAAGCTATTTCTTGAAGATGGACCTTTATAATGTGCTAGAATTCTCCATCTGTGTAAACTCCGTCTGAATGTTTTAAGAATCTGGGTTTCTTCTTGTATACGTTGAATAAAGCTATTAGCTGAACAAAGTGGTAGAAACAAGGAGCAAAACTTCCAGCAACTCAAAATGTTTCTTCACACATCTAAAATTTATCAAATAAAGACCATAAAAATATAATTTTATATTTATACCTCTTCTGTCTTTCCAAGTCACATCTAGACCTTAAAATTATTGTCAGTTATGAAAACTTTGCAAAGTGATTTATAGATGAAGAAAGTCTGAATAAGCACTTTGCAAGAGAAATGTTATAAAGTGAGGAAAGAAGTGTATCTCCAATGAAGCCAGACAACTTTCTTCCTAAATAAATAAAAAAAAAGTTTACATTTCCTTGCCTGAATTTCAAGGTCTTTGTTCTATGAACATCTCTTACCTTGCAGTCCTAACTCTTGCAATAGCCTCAGCTCCTGCCTTCCACATGTTTAATGGCACCATCAATGGATAAGAACTTCATGCATACTGAATGGCAGGTGGCCAGGCTGGAGACTACATAATGGTTGAAGTTTTCCCTTACCAACATTCTGTTCAGAACTCATTTTCTTTATCAACATTGACTGTCATAAGCGTATGGACATATTCAAAATAATGTTTTAAATTCTCTTTTAGCATGGCTGAGACGATTGACAAACATGTTCCAGAGTTATTGGAGATAGGGGTGGCTTCACAGTTGACAAAAAAAAGTGTGACTGAGTAATCATTATTTCTTTAGCAAAGCAGTTTGGAAGTATGATCATACTTTATAGTGAGGGCATCATAATCAAGGTACAGTTAGTTTGGGTTACTATGCATTAATACTGTGGTGTTCTTGATAACTGTAGTTAATTTCAATATAAAATTTCAGTATATAATTTCAATATATAATAAAAAAATGGTAATTTAGTAAATGTAGTAGGATTCCAACTGCCAATCTGCTGAAGAGAAGAAAAAGGTAATAGGTACATGAATTAATGTTAATTATATGTTAATATCACAACAGAAATACATTACAGTTTATAGTTAATTACATAAATTACAGTATTCTAAGACTAAACCAGGATTTCTAACCCTCAAGCAGTAATTGTCACATGCAACACTTTAGCATGTACTGTAACACATAATGGGTCCAGATACATTTTATATATTTGAAGACAATTCATATATACTACATAACTACCAGGTATTTAGCTTTCAGAATAATGTTAGAACAAGAGTATTTTTCAAATCCAAGTTAGTATATGTAAAACTTTGTCATATGTATTCACACACAGACAAAAGAAATTGTCCTTATTGTAGGTTTAAATCTTTGTTGTAAAATTATAAAGTAACACTATTTTGTCTGTAGATATTTTGTAGGTGAACATTAGTTTTTGGGACATCTGCTGTATATAAATTAATATAATGTTCAGCATCAATATTTATCCAAACTGATATACACATTTCAAATAAAATATTGTCAGAAAGATTCAGAGGCTAATCAAATATGACTAAAACAAAGCTCTCAGAAAAGCTGAGCTGTATCTTGAGCCTGATTTCACAACAAAAACATGCTTGAGTGTGAAAGTGAACAATTCAACATGATAATTTCACAGAAGCTGGTTAAATAGTTCTGCTCCCTTTCCCAGGAGAAGGGAAACCTCACACTTTTTTAAGTTTGAAAGTTGTGAAATGGAGCAGTTTGTACCTTGGCTTTGTTTCATAGCATCATAAGAAAATTAAAATAATAAAAAATACATGTCTTTCTTGTCTTCCAAGCTTATATGGTATAATAGCAACATACTGGGTATTAATGTGTATTGCTACTTGCAAAACAATCTCTATAACCTAACTCCTTTAGTCAGACACTACAGTTAACATGACTTTTGCAACTTCGATGCAAAAATACCTAAACAGAGCAAGTCACGGTAGTGTTTAATTTGAGGTGCTGTCTCTTCCTTTCCTCTTTACTACTGCTGTCAGTGGAGCAAGCACGGCTTTGTCAATAGCTTGATTGCTTAGGAAATATGACTCAACTCTTCCTTTGAAAGATTAAGCAAAAAAAAAGTGTGAATAAGACTTAGTCTTCATGAAGTATTTATCCATTTGTCTTACTGTTAATAATGCCCCAGGATGATACCAGGTGCCAATGTGTATGCTCTGTCCTAATTTAGCATACAGACCTGGTCTTTGATTGCTGGTAATTTTGGATTGTGATGGAACAAATTTTTTTATTACTTTTTTTTCCCTTCAAAATTTCTATCTAAACTGTAGCCATTGTAACAGGTATATCACATTCCAGTTTTTATCAGTTCACTTTTTCTACAGACTGTTTAAAAAAACCCTATGCTTAACTGTGCTTAAAATTCCTCTGTATGACCCAGCAATAAGTACTATCTTGTCAACTTACAAGGATTTATTTCTGTTTTCCAGTCTACTGATATCATATTTTTATTCATAAATCTATAGTCAAGGAAATAAACAACACTACTTTTATTGAAAGAATATCAGAGCTGCAAATACAAGGTCAGATGTCAGAAAACGGTAAAAAACAAATTAAATGAAACATTATCTCTGCCTTCTTTACTATGAACTCTTCTTTTGACAGGTAATTAAAAGATATATATCAGCACAGTATTGGTACAAATAGAATATTGGTAGTTTGCAATGCAAAAGGTAGCTTTAATTGGTCATAATTCTGAGAATAATAGTCTTTACTATAGGCAAACTAATTGCAAAGACATATGGAATTAATATTTCATTCAGTCTTCAAGTTTTTTAATGTGTAAAAACCAGTGAATTAAGATTTAATATTTTCATAGTAGGTGATCATCGTAGTCCTCTATTGCAGGGATAACACATAAGCAAAATTAATATATCCATAAAACATTGATTATTTATCCCTAAAACATAAACCTCCTTTCTGTATATAGAGTCCCTATTCAAGCTGTGCCTGTCATAGAACACAGGAATGGGTGAAGTGGTAGGTCTAAAACCCTTTTCTCCTAATCTTGTGGCAGTAAGTTTAAATATGACTGAAATATGAATCAAATCTCCCAAATAGCAACTTGAGTTTATCTAGGTAGATAGGTACTGACTTCCTAGTGTCCACTCCATTAGTCAAGGACTGCAACATTTCGGATTTCCGTACTCATTCTTCTTCCTGTGCTACATAATTACTCAGAACAGTGATTGAAGAAAGAGAATATTTTTACAATACTGTATAAAACTCAGTGTCAATAAATGTTAAGTAATGTACATGGTTGAAAATATTATTTTATTTATATCTTCCAGGTTTTAAATCAGCTATTGCCACTCCAGAAAGCAGCATACAGATCAGTCTCTAAAACTACAATCTGAACATTCATAGAAGTTAAAAAGGCAAATATAATTATGAGGAAAAAATGTGAAGAGATCATAACTATAACACCAAACAAAATGCATTCTGAAGCCATGTCTTGAATACTTCACACAGCTCCAGTTATCCGGTTTCAAAATAACCATATAAGAGCTAGAGAAGAAATGAAGAAGGCAGAAGTCCTATAATTCCTATAAAATGACAAACAGAATAGAGTATGAAAAATATGACTAAATTAAGATGTAAGAATTTTATAATACTGAAAACAATGAAAGTGATGAATAAGTTATTCTCTGCTTCTAATATGTACACGACGTAGCCATTGTAGAGTTGCCAGTGAAATTAGCAGACAACAAAGCAAAGAAGGTTTTTAATGTCACAGGAGACCAGAATTAGAAATGGCTTCTGAAAGGCTAGGCATGCTACTAAAGGTCAGGTCCTCCTCAGCTGAAAAGCCTGAGAGTTTAGACAGAGATTCCAGCTCTGAAAAATCAACAGTTTAGCAATTTTTCAAAGTTGGGAGGCATGTCAGGGTAATTGGATATATTTGACTGGTATCTTATGATCTTTAACTGTGTGCTACTGACCACTCTTCAGGGAAAGTATGGGACAAAAATTACCTTTGGTCTAGGTAAATTGACTGTTTGCTCTTAATTCCCAATGTTAGCCTCAGGTGGGTGTGCTTTGGTATATGAATATTCCACAGCTGCCAACAGTTTCTTGAGCAATATGGGAATTAAATTTTTGTTGTATCTGTAAGTATTCTAGCCTTGCCATACACAAATGCTAGATTTCTTAAGATATACTTAAATCCCATCTTTTACTAATTAATGAATAACATACCTCTAAATCATTACTATGACTTCTGCAATTCCTTTGTTTTCTTGTGTAAAAATTGAAATAGTACAACAGCAAGTTAGTCACAGATTTTCACAAGCTCTGAAAGAAGCTAGTAGTGACATGCATATTCTTCATAGAATAATACATATCACAATTTAATGCAAGATCTGTGACTTAATTAGAGAAACCATGATCACTGCATCAAAACTCTGAACTCCAATTTTCTTACCTGTTTTGGAAGAGAGGTTCTTATTTATATAAGCCTAAGAGTTTAGAATTTAAACTTCTGTTGTACCTAAGCAACCACACAAAATATAAGGCTACTATTCTAAGGTACTGAGTGATTTAACCAACCAAATATAATATTTTAAGTTTGTTAGTATAGGAAATAGATCCTTTTATTAACAGTAAAATATAAAATATGGAATATAGAACACAAACCTTAGACTATAGAATGTTATATCCAATGTATGAATTTGAAAGTAGTTTTTTTTATGGCTACACAGTATTCATAGCCATGAAGTTATGAAAATAGGACTGGGGAGGCCTGGAGAGTTCACATCTTTATGTGAAAGTAGTGGAAATTATATCTGTGTTATTGCTAATGCGTGTTTGCTTACCTATGGTGAGAAACTTTCAGAGATCTATTTCAGTGCCTTCCAGAAAATCACAGAATGTTAGGGATTGGAAGGGACCTTGAAAGTTCCTCTAGGCCAATCCCCCTGCCAGAGCAGGATCACCTAGATCAGGTCACATAGGAATGTGTCCAGGCAGGTTTTGAACGCCTTCAGAAAAGGAGACCCCACAACTGCTCTGGGCAGCCAGTTACAGTGTTCTGTTACCCTCACCATGAAGAAGTTTCTTCTCATGTTTACCTGAAATCTCCCATGTTCCAGCTTGCACCCGTTGCCATCAGTACTGTTGGGCATATGGTCTAGGGGAGAAGTTGTAGAGTAGAGTAGGGTTAATGGTTGGACACAATGATCCCAAGGGTCTTTTCCAACCTAAATGATTCTGTGATTCTGTGATCCTGACTTTCTCTGGGGCCTCACCAGTCTGGGGCTCCTCAGGACAGCCTCCAGCAGTATAGACAGAGACAAAGAAGGCATTCAGTAACTCTGCCTTCTTTTTATTCTCTTTCACCAGGGCACTCACCTCATTCATCAGTGGGCTGACATTGCCTCTAGTGTTAGTTTTATCTTCAGTGTATTTGAAGAAGCCCTTTCTGTTGTCCTAGATCTCTCTTGCAAGGTTTAATTCCAAGGAAACCTTAGCTTTCCTAGTTGCCTCCCTACATCCTCTGACAACAGTCTTATATTCCTCACAGGTGGCCAGTCCATCCTTCCATGATCTGAGACTCACTTCTTCCACTTGAGTTTGCCCAGCAGTTCCCTGTTTAACCATGCAGGTCTCCTGGCACCCTTGCTTGACTTTATACCTGTTGGGATGCTGTGATCTTGAGCTTGGAAGAAGTGGTCCTTGAATGTTAATGAACTATCTTGGGCCCCTTTACCTTCTAGTATTCTGTCCCATGTGATTTCCCCTAACAATTGTCTGAAAAGGCCAAAGTTGGCCCTACTTAACTCCAGGTTTGTGATTCTATTTGGTGTTCCATTTTTGAGATCCTGAACTCCACCATCTCATGTTCGCTGCAACCAAGGCTGCCTTCAACCTTCACTGCTTCAACCAGACCCTCCTTGTTAGTGAGAATAAGATCCAGCAGCACTCCCCTCCTAGTTGGCTCATCCACAATTTGAATCAGGAAGTTATCATCAATGCACTGGAGGAACCTCCTGGACTGTGGATGGCTGGCTGGCTGAGTAGGCCTTCCAGCAAATACCAAGGAAGTTAAAATCCCCCATGACAACCAACTTATTAGTACTGAATGTTTTCCTACTGTCTAACCTAAATCTACCTTGCCATAATTTATTTCCATTGCTGCTGTCTTATCTATGAGGAACAAGGAGAACAGTTTATTCTTTTCATCTCCATACTTTGACAGAGTTGAACACCTATCATATCTCCCCCGGTTTCCTTTTTCTAGACTGAACGGACCTGACACATTGAATATTCTTGCTGTCCACTTCCTCAAAAGAAAACAAATATGAAAGTTTAGAAGGGCATGAAAAGTCTTTTCACTTTGCCCGGTCAGAGCAATGATCAGATGCAGCTTTAGTCTTTACATCTCTAGATCACAGGGACTACCATGCTTGAGCACTTCCTCCATGACAAGCAGTTCTGGGAGAGAACAGAGAAGCTTTTTCCCCCAGAAGAACCTCAGCAGTTAAAGTAGAAAATGTAGCTAAATCAGACTCATTACTAAAGGTCCCTACTGTTTTTATTAAAACATTGGGTGCTGACAAGCTTTCATCTGTGGTAAAGATCATACAGCAACTTTTGTCTATGAGAATTCAACTACTGGAAACAGAAAAAAAAAACCAAACCAACCCAATATTTATTTTTGGGAGCTAGTTAGTCATGACTGATGAGAGACTAGTGGAGACTTGCTGTACCTTGCTACATGGGCAAGCAAAAATTTTCTCTTTTACTTACTCTCCCCTCCTCCCCAAACCACCCAGCTTAGACATCACTTAATACCCTTCTTCCATTCTTCTGCACACTCACTTTAAATTAACCTGTGAAAAGAAAAGCTCTCTATAGATCTCATATTATTCTATCCAGTAGCCTGTCTCTCACAGGAGAGGCAGAGTTTTCTTTACTTTAGGTGATAAAAAATATTTGGGGTTTATCTTCCCCAGTCAGTACAAATGTCAGACTCAGACCACCTGCATTATGATTATTCCAACCCCCTTCACGCCCCTGAGAGGTTGCTGTATAAAAGATAGTCATGAGGCTTTGGATTGGAAGTATATATGTATATGGTTACACTTAAATAATTATACACATATAGAAAGATATAAATGCATATAAACAATATGTGCTATATGTATAACATACATGTACAACAGAAACTGATCTATGTTGGATGTTCTTTAGTTCCTTCTTAGGTTCTCAGGAATTAAAACAGACATTATTTTTCTTTGGTTTTGGATGTCTGATGAAATTAGAGGAGATATGTTTTCCAAACTGCTTAAGCTAGGGCAGTTCTGGCACATGAGGCAGGATTACAGGTGCTGATATGTCAGACATGGAGGTGTCTAGTTAAGTACAAGCAGAGCAAATGGGCAATAAAGTCTTCCCAAGCAACCTTTACATGTGATGGAGCCCTGCTTTTCTGGAGATGGCTAAGACCTGCCTGACTATGGGAAACAGTGAATAAACTTTTGTTTTGCTTGTGTTACAGTTTGTGTTTGTACCTTTTACCTATTAAACTGTCTATATCTCAACCTACAAGTTTTCATACTTAACACCCTTCTGTTTCTCTCCTCCATCCCACTGGGGATGAGTGAGCAAAAGACTGTGTGGATCTTAGCTGCCTACTGGGGTTAAACCATGACAGGTGGAAATGCCAGTCTTGTCACTACAAAGAGGGTTAACAGAATATTCCATATGTCTTTTGATGTCTTGACTGTCCAAAATAAAAGAGAGTGGAGGCAAATAAAGAAATACAAAAATAGGAAAAACTGAAAGAGCAAAATGTTTACTCCATTTTAATTTAAAATCTATTTATGCACTCATGCAAAGCTTATTCAACCTGAATTTTTTGCATGTAATTAAGAATTACATTATAAAAAATATATAGATAGAAGAAGTGTTACTAACTGTAATCTCCCTTTCCTCCTCCCTGGGAAACTTCAACTTCTGTTTGTTGTTAGTATATTAACATAAATCCAAAATAACACTTTAGATCAATTTAAGCCATTTGGAAGGAAGTTGAACATGGTGCTTCATAAAACAAACTACTGCTGAACAAAACTAGTTCAAACTAAAGGCTGTCCAAGTTACTTCCATCTTCAGAGAACAACCTTATGCATTCCTAGTAGATTTTAGTAACTTCTTGGGAAAAAGTTAAATAAGTCAATAAGGAGCTATGAGACTGATGAAGGAAAAAGTTGGAGCTGCCAAGAAGGAATAGCACCTTTAATAAATCTTTAATATTTTTTGGACCCATTTTCTATCTTTTGGGTATGTTCTTCCCATGTCCTGTTGCCAAAAATCTAAATTACATCTATTTCAGGATTGGTTTTATTTTGTTTCATTGCATTTGTGAGCCTGCACAGAATGACAGCTTAAGGTGAAGAGGACATTTCCTAGGTGACAATGAATTCCGAGTAAAAATCAGCTGCAAATGAATGAAGTTTGGAGATAGTTGTGGACTTTTTTAAACAGAAATCAGAGCAAACAGATATGCAATCAGACTGAACAGGGGTTTTTTTGTTGTTTGTATTTTAGGAAAGCACTGGGTTTGATTTAGGAGGCTTTGATCTAGACCCATTTTCTGAGCTGTAATTTTGATAAGAATAGAAATAGCAAGATACATCCTCTGTAACAAATTTTGAGGTGAAAAAAATGTAGGAACAGTTCTGTAATTTATCTACCTATGCCAGCCCTACCCAAGAGCTGGAAAATAATAGTCTTTTATAGTTCAGATAACAGCTGAATATATGGGAGATGATTTTGAAATTTCCTGTTTAGATGAAAAAAAAAATCCAAAACATAACAAAATTTTCTTCTTCGTGTGATTATTTCTCTTTGTTTCCTTACTTTTGCACAACATGCACACACATTTTAGTCCCAGTTTTTTATAGTTTTTTATCAGAAAACTCACTTTAAAGGTTTTCCTTAGTAGCTCCCAATAGTAAAAATGATCCTAATAACAAGGCCAAAATCCTACACAGGTATGTTGATGACTGATTAACTGTATTTTCTTGCTAAGCCAAGGCTGGCTTTTTGTTGCTTTTTGCTTGCTTTTTGCCTCTCAGTTCTGCTGTGAGAAAGCTGAATGGTGCGTTCACAAGGAAATGATGAGTTTAACTCTGTGCACACTAGGGTTTTGGTACACAACTTTTCCACCTATGAAAAGTATATATTGAGTTTACATGTGCATGTATATTGGTATGCATATATATATCTTATGTGTATATCTTCTACAAAGGTACACATATAATAGTAGAATGAAAGAAAGCCGTTATAAGATTCTGAGGCATAATTTTGCTTCATACTGAGTTTTGGACATTTAAAAAAAAAATATTATAAATTTGCAGATAATAGCCCAAGCTGTTGGATTTAGGAAGGAAACAGGAGCAGCGTAAAGTGTTGACAATTTTTGGAGCTATATTTAATTTAGGGACTGGAAAGTTGGAGTTTTCTTCATACTTTCTAGCTCAGTGTCTGTATCACTAACTTCTCTTACTCCCCTTTTTTTTTTTTTTAATGCTTACATTTTTACTTCAACAACATGGCACATGCTGATGATCTACTCTGCTACTAAAATATGTTATAGAAAGAAAGAAAGAAAGAAACAAATATCTTTCCTCCTTTTTCTTAAATGTTGGATTGTCTTTCATTTATGTCACAACTTCTTTCATTTTGTTTCCATACAGATTGATGGGGTTTTATGCAGATTGGTATGATTTATTGACAGCTGTTGTTATCTCCAGTACAAAGTGGGCAATTCTGAGACACACTGCAACTTCTCATCTGGAAGCTGAGTGTTCATTCCTGCTTAGGATAATGTTATACATTCATGTTATAAGTACATATTATGTTAATGATTATGCTTTTAAATATTACATCCCAAGAAACCACTCTTAACCACTCTATAAATTTCTAACATCAGAAATCAACCATGTATGAATGAAATACAAAAATATTATTTCTTTGAGTTTCAAATAATATCTTTGTTGGATAAATATGACTGTACCATTCATGCTGGTTTTGATTCTGAAAATATTACTCTTGACTACTGTCAAATGATGATATTATTGACATATTTATCCTGTTCAAATGAATCCTTAATAGGATGGCATAATTATTTTTCATTAATATTATCTGAATCTATTGGACATCTCATAAGATACAAAAATGTGGATGCTGGCAAAAGAGTTACATTTTATGATTTGTTTTTGTAATTAAAAGAGCTTAATCTTTTACCATCTTAAAAGTGTTTTATCTGTTTTTCTTCATCCTTTCTTATAACCACAATCTTTATCTTCTCATTTGAGCCAAAGTACATGGAAGCCCAAGTTTCAGTCCTCAGTCTTATTATGATAGTAAACTTTGCACATGTTGTATTTTCATATTCTTCCAAAACGTACTATAGAAACGTTTATAAGTAAATAAATAAATAAGGATGATTATAGTGAAACTTGTGATTCCTTCAAAAAACAGCTGTCTCAAGATAAAAAATATTTTACCCAATATTACCTTCATTTGAATTCATAATGAAAGCAAGACATTCTTGATATTGCCTATAGTTATCAAAACCTAACCTATAGATAACTAATATGTAAGATTTTATATAAAGTATAGACAGTGTACCTTATATAATAAATATAATCAAAGAATGTTGTGAATACATTCAAAATCTTACAAAGTCAGTGTCAACTAAAAAAAACTTGAAAAACAATGGAATATCTTTATCTCCTTACTTTTTTCATAAATTCATAAGTCTTTATAGTTTCTTCAATATGTTTAATATAATGTAATAATGCAAAACTAAAAGCATTCAAAAGCGCTCTCTTGGGGCTCATTCCAAGCCCTTTTTATTTTTTCTTTTTTATCATTCAGTCTTTCTGAAGCCTCTGGGGCAACCACTTTAAAACAATCTGTGGTGGTGTGATTTATATTTATATATCTAATGAAACCGATTTTATAATAATTATTCTGATTTAATTTAACTAACTCCCTATCTGTTATTCTGGTAGGGATAGCCAAGGGAAATTATTGTATACTTTACTATTAATTGTAAATCTGTGGTTGGATAAAATACACAAAAATGTGTCTTGGCAACAGCAGGTTTTTCTCTTTTGCATCTATGCTCTTCTCTCTGTATATTTTATCATTTCTTCCACACGGTGATAAACAAATAAACTCTAAGTACAGTTCAAAAACATAAAGGATTATATTTGCGAGTGATGGAAGCAAGAAACATTTGCAGCGGTCAAAACTGTATGCAAATGGATTATGAAAGTAAGTCAGTCTAGGAAATATATAACACTAGCACATTTAGTTAGGAAACAGAATGAAGAGAAGTTGTTTTATTATTCACAGAAAGAAGAAAATAGAAAATTTTGGATAAGGCTGACCACAAAAATGGGAAAAAAACGAGATTAAAAAAAGTCCTTAATTAATTTTCCTGGCTTATGCTAACTCACCTGGCACTGTATCACCAGGGTATTTTGGATCTCCAGATATAGCTGGGTATTAGTACATCCACAGATATGTGCACACAAGTCAGACGACAAATTGTTCCACAGATTAGTCTTTGTTAGGAGGATAAATCGTGTTCTATTAAGCATTGTAAATGTTAGAAACACAGTCAAAGAGTCCAGAAGACATTTTTTTGACTGTGTGAAGGAAATGTATCACAGGATGCATGAATCAAGTAGCACTCCTTAGTCCAGGCCAATGGATTTGCAATTCTTTCACTAGCTTCAACTATTACTTTGCCACTGCTTCACAATAGTTAGCACAAGTTCAACATTAGCAATCAAATAAAGTAAAAAGATATGTTACAAATTACACACATTTAGTAATAGGAACAGAATTCCTGAAAACAATTGAGTAACAGTATCCTCAGTTTACCAGATCTGATGGAAATACCATCTAGCAGAGAAGAAGCAGTCTAGCAGGTTTCTGCAGTGGATGGAAGATCACTTCCTGGACAGAGCTGGTGAGGGAGTCAGCTAGGGAAGGTTCCCTTCTAAACGTGTTGCTTGTTAACAGGGAAGGACATGTGAGTGATGTGAAGGTTGAAGGCTGTCTTTGGCATAGCAATCTTGAAATAGTGGAGTTTTCAATTCTTGGTGAAGTAAGGAGAGGTGGTCAGAAGAACTGACATCTTGAACCTCCTGAGAGTAGATCTTTACCTGTTTAGTAGCCTGGTTGACAGTCTCTTTAGAGGCAGTCCTGAAGGGCAAAGGAGTCCAGGAAGGCTGGACATTCTTCAAGAAGAAAATCTTTAAGACCAGAAGCAGGGAATCCTGGTGTGCTGTAAGATGAGCCAGCAGGGTAGAATACCAGCCTGGCTGAACCAAGCGCTTTGGCTGGAACTCAGGAAGAAATGGAGTTTGTGGCCTAAGGAAGAAGGGGCAGACCACTCAGGAAGACTACAAAGATTTTGTGAGGTTATGCAGGGAGAAAATTAGAAGGGCCAAAGCCCATCTAGGACTTAATTTGGCTACTGCCATAAAAGATAATAAAAATATTTCTATAAATACATGAGCACAAAAGGATGGCTAAGAACAATTTCCATCCACAGAAATATAATGACCAACAGTGAGGAAAAGACTGAGGTACTGAATGCCACCTATGCCTCAGTCTGGAATAGTAAGACCAGTTGTTCTCTGATTGCCCAGCCCCCGAGCTGGAGACAGGGATGGGGAGGAGAATGAAGTCGCCATCATGCAAAAGGAAATAAATGTTCATTGTCCTGTTACACCACTTAGACATACACAGGTCTATGGGGCCAGATAGGATCCACATAAGGGGACTGAGGGAACTGACAGAAGTTTCACCAAGCCACTTTCCATCATTTATCAGCAGTCCTGTCTAACCAGGGAGATTCTGGTTGAGTGGAGGACACTCATCTACAAGAAGGGTGAGGAGGATCCAGGGAACTACAGGCCTGTCAGTCTGACCTCATTGCTGGGGAAGGTTATGGAGATGATCCTCCTAAGTTCTATAATGTGGACCATACAGGACAACCAGGTGATCAAGCCCCATCAGCATGGGCTTATGAAAGGCAGGTCCTGCTTGACAAACCTGATTTCCTTTTATGACAAGGTGGCCTGCTTAGTGGCTGAGGGAAAGGCTGTCAATATTGTTTACCTGGACTTTAGTAAAGATTTTTACACTGTTTCCCACAGCATTCTCCTGAAGAAACAGGCTGCTTATGGCTTGGATGGGCATATGCTTCACTGGATGAAAAACTGGCTGGCTAAAAACCACTCACACAGCTCTAGAATAAGTTGGATTGTGAGCAGAGGAATATTTTTTCAGTATTTTCACACTTGCTCAGGTAAACATGCTATGGTCATCCAAAAGAAAATGCCAGACTGAGTACAACTCATTGCCTATCTCCTTAGATATTTTTACTTCAAATAGGCAGCTGTGCCAAAGAGGAGATAGACACAGATCTCTGTGAATAAAGATTGTTTTAACTTTGTTACGAATGATAAAGCAAGCAAGACATACTGGCAAAAGCAATAAACGTGTATAGAGGTTCTATGAATTTTGAAATGGAAGACAGATGGGCCAGTACAGCCATTTACACAAACATAACACCTTTACTTATTGTCTGCCCCCCCCCCCCCCTTTTATAAATTTCATCCTAAAAACATTGATCTTATTAACATGGTAACACACTGTTTTTCAGAGAATGTTGGTCAGATGAGCTATCTCTGCTGTTCAAGTCCTGTGAAGCAGCTCCCAACTGAAGTTTACTGGGGAATGTTAAATAAAAGTTGATTTTGCCAAAACTACTCTACCAAGGAAGGTAGAAATGCTAATCTAGCAATGAACACTTTAGCATTTATTCTAAGATTGAACATTTTCTGACCAAAACCTATGTACATACCTATTCAATCCAATGACAGTTTTCTTGATAGAAACAATACTGAAGCGGATAAGAGTAATACCTTGGGTCATTGTTTTCTCTAACTACTTCTTCAAATCTATTTTAAAGAAAAAACAGAATCGTTAAAAATTAGGTAATCAGAATTTACAAATTCACTTGACATAGATAAAAAATTAGAGTGATTTCAATGCAAGGACTTTTAGGATATAACAATGATAAATGTACTGTCCAAATAATTAATAATTTTTAAAGCAAGCAAAGCTTAGCAGAACTAGAAAGCAAAGACAAATATACCACAATGATTTGAAACACTTGGAAGCAACCTAGGACAGGAGAGAAACTCAAAGCATGAATTGTGATGCATAATTATATAAATAAATTTGCAGAGTAAGTTACTTGTAAATCTAACAGTGAATTCTAAACGAAGTATAGGTAACATCCTATTAAGAGTCAACATTTTCTCTGTGCTGTTTGGAATACTATATAGAGCTCTGGACACCTCCATATAATGAAGATATTGACAAACAAGAGGGAGTGCAGAAAACAGTGGAAAAAATAGTCAGAAAAGAAGAACTGCTGTGTGAGAAAAGATTTACTCATTAAGGAGCAAGTATTAGGAGTGCATAATGAAGTGTGCAGCCAGTTCCTGTGGTGAAATCTAGTTTTTAACCTCTTAGAAATTTAGACAGAAAAATAGCCTTATATGAAAATGAATAGTTTCTCTGAAGATCACTGAAGTCAGTTGTTTGGTTTTTTTTTTTTTCCAAATTTACAAAAAAGAGGTTTTCATTACATGTCAGTCACTTATATGAACATTATATTACAGCCCTTAGTTGCCATGTGAGGTTTTGAGTTCTCCTCTTGTTTTTAACAGTCACAATCAAACAACTTTATTAAGGGCTTGCTAGGACTGCTGGCAACAACACCTGTATTTGCTTTGCTATTGCTTTCTGTTTCAAAGATTCTCTGGACTTCTTTTAGTAGCTTAAGTACCTTCATTTTTTATTGTCAGACTTTGATAAGGGAAAGGTACAAGTTGGAGAAATGCCGTTTCCTTGTTTCAGGAAATTAGTTATCACTGACAAAGTCACAGAACTTAATAAAAACACCACTTCCTCTCAAGTTCTTCAGTAAGATGATGACAGTGTATTGTAGTGGTAAATGGATAATCAGCAATTTCTCCCACACTGGTGCTTGTCTGGAAAAGTTGCCTCTCCAAGTTGTCCTAGGTATGTGAATGAGAGAGATGCAGGGAAGAGAGGGACAGAAACAGAGATAAGATCAGAAGCTGAAATTTGAAAAATCTGTGATGGATCATGTCCTCCTAATATTGGATGGGGAATTGCTACAGAGATGCATAAAAGAGTTGTGTTCACTTGATTCTTGAAGTTTTACAAAACAAAAGCTACAACAAAACACCTGGAAAATTACAAATTTTGACCAGTGGTACTGGGATTCTATTGTAAAAAGACTAGGTTTCAAAATGTGTGATTCCAAAAAGATTTCTTTACTGCTTTTGCGTAATCATGAGTATTTATATTCCTCTTAGACATACCTACATATACCTTCTAACACACCTATACTGTATTTAGTAAATCAGAATGAAGAACAAAACCTCCTACTTAGTGGCTCGTTGTGTTCTGTAGATGCTGAGAAAGAGACTTATCATCAATGCATGAGGTACTGACAGACAGGGAATAAACAGGTGGCCTAAAGTAAGATTGCCTGAAGCATAGGGGTGAGAAAATTGAAGGTCCTCACTAATTTTCTGGAAAAGATATCTTTCTGATTTAAAATCTAGTGATAATGCTGTTCACAACTAGGGAAAAGATATGCTTGCCAGGCTTCTACAAGAACTTCTACAAGTTATAACTACCATTGACTTTTGCTCTGCTGTTCTGCTTGCTCCTGGAAAACATTCCTGGGGGGAGAATACTCACCAGAGGACTGTCTCTTGATATTACAAGTGTGCAAAGAGATTGACCCCATCCACTTCAGAAGTACCTTTAAGATTCTTGTTACTTCTTGAACTGAATGGAGAATATATTAGTCTGACTAATCTAGAGCACCATATTGATCATTATTCCTTCAGGAGTGAAACACCGTTTATCAGGTCACTCCATGCTGGCTTAGTTAATAGGCAAGAATAAGAAATTAAAGAATAATTTTTCCTACTGAAAAAAACCAAAACCAGTGCTAAAACCAAACCCCCAAGACAACATAAAACAAAAAGGAAGTAAACAATCAAAAACCCAAGACTAAAAAAAAATCAAAAAATAAATCCTAAATTATCCTAACTAGTCATGGTTATTTTGGTTGCTTCTAGCATAGTTTGCACTTCTAACACTTCACACAGGTTGTGACTCAGCCTTCCCTCTTTTCCAAGGTGTACCCTTCATGTCCACAAGTTTTCTTACTTCTTTCATACTGCATGTGTTTCTAAAGACAAATGTTCCTTCTCTCTCTTAAGAGTAGAAAATATAAGATAGATGGATAGGACTGAGTTACTGTATACATCTCTCCATTTCCAAGCTATGGTCTCCATTCATATTTATTTACTCCTTTATACGTGTTTACAGTTCATTCTGATTGACCACATAGGATGTCATATGGAGTAAGACAAAAGTGAATTATTTTCTTCCTACCTTTCTTCTATTTCTACTAGATTGTGTAATTTGCACATTATTTTTAAAAGGTGACATCTATTCTTCTCCTATTTATGAATATTTATCAATATTATATATTGACAATATTGAAATTAGAGCTACAAGGTGATGTTACAAGTTTGGTTTTTTTGGGTGTTTTTTTTTTTGTTTTGTTTTGTTTTTTGTTTGTTTTTTTGTTTGTTTTTTATAAAGTAAGGAAAACTCAAAATCAGCTCTGAAAGTCCACATTCAATTTACAAAATGAATGTAGGCATTGCTGCATATATGTTATATTAGATTACTCACAGGTATGGAATTCTGTACAACTGTAATGTTAAATGGTAACAGCCAAGTTTTGATTGAGAAAAACCTTGGTCTGTATGAGAAATCAAATTCTTAAAACTTATTTGTTCATGATGGTACAGTTAAAATGGCCAGTCAGACTTTTATGAAAATGCAATAAAAAACAGCTTCTTGAGTGGTCATACATTATGCTAAAACTTTAAAAATAATTTTAAGCTTCAGATAACTGTATTTTAAAATGAAAAAGATAATAGATTCTCAAATGAGCCAGTAATTTAAATTAAAATTATATAATCTCTTGATAAACAAAACAGAACACCCCAAAATATTTTCCCCTACTTTTACCCATGCTATATCAGTGAGGCTTCCTTTTTAATCAAGCACAAAACAAGTTCCAATATATATTGATGTGGGGGAGGTTGTATTATTTTTTTTAAAACCATGTTTTCTAACCACTGTCTGTTCCAATATGATATTTACAGAAAAATGCCTGCTAGAAAGTTTAGACATGGTAGCTCAACTGTAAACTTCTGGGGACATCCATGTTGTATTATGCTTGGCTTAGAATGAACAACTCCTGCTAGATTCAGCAAAAATAAAGCACAATGACCTCTTCAGCTGGACACTTCAGCAGCTGGTCTATAACTTAAGCAGAGTTTTGCTTTACGCTTTCTAAACTGTCCAGGGAATTGAATAGACAACATATAAAAATATGACAGGAAGATGATGGATTATGGGTCATAAGTCTCATTTCAGCCATACAAATAAAACATCATGCTTGTGTGTTATGATAATACATTTAATGGGCAGAAATTAGCAGATGTTGATTGCATTCTAGTGTGCACCGCATACCAAAAATCACAGAGGAATGTTTAAAAGATTGTAAAGAAGCGATACTATTGGATGTCTGTAAAGCAGAGTTAAAGTAGCAAAACCACAGGAAAGACAGTTTGGTGGTTGTCTGGCTTTGGTTTAATCATTCCTCACTGCCAAATGCAGTCATTAAAGTGTAACAACAATTGTGTGCATTTTAGCTTAAAGTGAATGGTAATGCTTTTTCTGTCCCTTTCTAAGTAATACTTTATAGCTGTCAAAACATAAGGTTGTGGCAGACTCTTCTTAAAATAAAACTTCATGACAAACTTAGGAAAAAAGTATGAATGAAACTTTGTACTTTAGTGCCATTCAGAATTCTATAAATTATCCAATGTAACATATAAAAGCACCAAGTTTTGGCCCTGTTCAGTTACAACTTGGAACATGCTTTTATACATAATACATATATGTACAAAAAGAGAAATGAAGTTTCATACAATAATAAGTCTTTAAAGATTCAAATGTGAAAGTTAGATTTAATTTTTTAAAAGAAAGACTTGAGTGTACAGTATGTATTATAATCCACCTTAGCCCTTTTTCCAGTCAGGTATCATTTGTTTTCAGGAGTCCAGGAATCTTGTCAACTTTAGAATTCTATCATAATCACTGAATCATAAAATTTCTTGGTTTCATATGGGACCACATGCAGTAACTTTTTTCCTTAGCTAAACCCAGACTTAGTGACAAAAACTAATGGGTGTGCTCCCTGTTTTTGTTAACAAATTGATATCTGGATCTAAGATTTTTCTTTACTGTTTTGCCTCTTCCCATTCATATAACTAGATCATCTGTAAAAGCATTATCTGTCATAAATTCATTTAAAAGTGGATTTAGAAATGTAGTCCAATTCAATCATATAATCATGAGCTAATATATATAGCAAATATTACTTTGTAACTGCAGATATTATATTGAATTTGTGTGTACTTTCTGGAAATATAGGAATTCTATGAAAAAAATGCACAAAATATTGCAATGTAGAAAAAAGATCCTATGTATCTGAGCTACTGATTTTACCACATTGTATACCTCAGAGTGAATGTCAGCCCATAGTAGGCTGTCTTCTGAGGTATAACAGCCTAATTTAGATTTATACTTGTTCTAATGAGCAGACAGTGTGTGCTTGAAGTCCAGAAGGCCAATCACATCCTCGGCTGCATCAAAAGTAGTGTGGCTAGTAGATCGAGAGAGGTGATTCTGCTGCTCTACTCTGCTCTGGTCAGACCTCACCTGGAATACTGCATCCATCTCTGGAGTCCTCAGCACAGGAAGGACATAGACCTGATGGAGTGTGTCCAGAGGAGGGCCACAAGGATGATCAGGGGGCTGGAGCACCTCTCCTGTGAGGACAGTCTGAGGGAGCTGGGATTGTTCAGCCTTGAGAAGGATCAGGGGAGACCTAATAGCCACCTTCCAGTACCTGAAGGGAGATTATAAAATGACTGGAGAGGGCCTTTTTACAAAGGCCTGGAGTGAAAGGATGAGGGCCAAAGGTTTTGAATTAGAAAGAGTGGATTTAGATTAGAGGTAAGGGAGAAGTTCTTTACCACAAGGGTGGTGGAACACTTTAACAGGTGGTTACCAGATGGTGACTGTACATCTCCATTAATTCTTATACTTTCAGTGGTGGATCAACATGGAGTTCCTCAAAGGGTAAACTATGAGAAAATATATATATATAGCAAAAGTGTTATCTGTAAGAATATATATAACCATTTAAAGCTATGTATGCTTATTAACAGCAGAGACTTACTTTAATTGTAAATCACAGAAAGACTCAATCACTCTTGATTGGTACATTTTATTTTCAAATGTCACTTTGAATCTTTTCCCATTGTTCCCATTGGAACAATTTGGTGGAAAGTATTAGGACATTCTGTTGTGGTATTGTCATTCACTTGAGATAGCAGACAAAAGTTACAGGAATATGTGAGTGCTTCAGGTCCCATGATATTTCCATTTTTCAGTAATTTGAGAACAACACAGATATTTAGTAACACATTTTAGTTATTTCAAGAATCTACGAATTGTACCCACCAGTTATAAAATTACCTTGTTTTAAACTGGAAAGATTGCAAAAACTTGTCTTAAAGTCTGAACAGTGATTATGGGACTTTGTATATTGTTTATCCATCTGCAGTCTTACATCATATTTTTCTACTACCTGCAATATCATTGGCAGCATGGAGGATCTGGCTGGGAATTCACTATTCATTTACTTTTTCAATACAAGTACAGGAATGAATCCGATGAAATTTAGAAGAGTCATGTTCAAAATACACAAAGGGATGAGGAATAGATCTGTGGAACTTCTTGACAAAGGATACTAAAGGTTTCAAGGACAAGATTTCAAGGGCAGCAGATGAATTTAATGGAAGAATTGTGATGAGGATTGCTAATAGAGAGAAGCCATATTCATCTCAGAATGGCTCCAGGTAATCCAGAATATGAAGTCCACTCAGGAGAAACAGTATGCCTTTTTTTTGTTGTTCTGTTCTTATTTCTGTGAAGGCACACATTTTGGTCATTGCTGTACTAAGAATTCCCTTTCAGATGTACTTCTAGTCTGATTTAGTACAGCCATTATTTAAACAATTTTCTGCTTTTCATTTGACCTTGACCATTTTCTGAATGCCATACTCCTGAAATGATTGATACATAGGAAAAAACTTTTTCAGTACCCAGAGTTTTCTGTTCATTGTCCTAACAAGTTAATATGTATGATTTGCTGTTCTTTGGAGAATTGCTGAATATTGTATGATATTATTGTAAGCACTGAGATGAGGTATATACAGACTGATGCTTTGTGCCTCTACCCAAAATACCTTTTTCCTGATCTATTGCTGATGTGTATACTTCAAAGTACATATTTCCACAGCAGAAAAATGTTGTAAAATGAACAAACATTCTAATATATAAACAAAATCAGACAGCAGATACAACTGTGAAATTTTAATGATTATCGGTTTTACATATTTTGTACCATGCTATTAATAGTCATTTGAAATTTGTTAGCTTTGCATGTGTTTTGAAGATTATAACTATTAGAGCTCTGTTTAAACCTTCTGAAATTACAAATAAAGAAGGAAAAAATCTATTAAATGTCATAAGCATTCAAAATCTTTTCTAGATTTTAACTGCTTATTTTGAGTCACTTTTATTATGGAAGTCAGACCCAATGACACGCACTATGCTCTATCTCATAGTTGACAATACAGTGTCATCAAAATCATAATTGTTAAAAAAAAAGAAAGATTAAACATCTTACTCTACAAGTAATACATAATGTCATATACCTATTACTAAGAAGGCCCATCTTCTATGACCAAAGAGAATAACCTGATTTGAACTAGACGAACTGAATAGAATTGTTAAACAATCCTTTGCATTTTAAGCAACATTTAATTAGAAACACACTTTAACCACCAAAATGATAAAAATCCAAGAGATTAAAATTTGAGTGTCAATTATCATAAAATTCATCATTGTAATTCTTATTAAAACTCAGTGTTTAGATAGGTAATGATTTTATAATATGGCAATTTGCATAAGGAGCCCTGAGATGGCTTATTATTTCGATCCTACACAATTACAATTCTAGCTCCATACATCAGAGCTCTTAGCAATGTAAAATCACTGTGCTAATTAATAAGCCATTTACTGACTGCAGCTAGTTATGGTGGTCCTGCAGCTGACCTTACGGAAGATGAGCCATCTCTGAAGTGCCTGTGTGTAACTACAAACATAATGATGTGCCAGGAGGGAATCATTAAAAATAATTTACACAAGCCTTCATTTACAAGATCTTTTGATAGCATGCTTCCCTGGTGTTTAGATCCACAGTGCAACCCCTACCATTTGGAAAGTGCCAAGCAGGAGAGTGAACGAGGATACCTAAGTGGTTAATTAAGAGCCATTCGGACGCCACAAGAGCCTCCTGAAAAATCCCTCTGATGTCTGCTGTGTCAAATGTCTCTCACAGGCAAAACCACAAGAGGTAGCTGCCACAGCAGGCTAATTATTGGGGACCAGAAGCAGCTGAGAATAGCCTGTCAGTGAATGCTTGCTGTGAGCACCCAAGAACAGGACTGAGCAAAGCACACTTTTGTGTCATTGGACTTGGGAGAAACAGTGGAAATAAGACACTGTGATAATCAGAAGTGATTGAATAAGCCATAAAAGCATGCAGTTGTAGATGAAATTATTCACTCATGTCAATTGATGTATTTTGTAATTTTTCACACTTTACCATTATCCCGCTTCCAATGCATGCTCTTTTAAGACTTTAATTTTTAATGCTTTTAAGAAAACAATAATTAAAAAGGCCTTATAAGGATGAACAAAGATTCAAAACATCAAAGATAATTTTTATGTCATAAAAATAATTTCAAACTATACAAAAAGAATTTAAAAAAAAATTTAAGAAAAAAATATACACTTCTTAAGTCTACAGGAGAATATGCACATAAAACAGTCTTCTAATTTCAGTATGGTCAGAACAACTAACAAGACTAAAAGAATACTCTTCTGCCTTCCTCACAGCAAATATAAATGACCATCATGAAAACACGCAATTCATTATTTATTTCTCTGTCAGCCAAGTCCCTGCAAGGGGGAGGAACAGAGCTGTTTCCTTGTGTGGCATTTTATTCATTTAGTACCATTCAATTAGTTTGTTGACCTACAAGGGATTTTCCAAATCTGCATGGTTGGGTATGTGTTCTTTTTGCCAGCTTGTTTGTTCATTATGCAGCTAAGAGCAAGTGGTTCATACTCTTAATGTGCTGACAGTGTCCAAGGCTGTCTGATACCTTTTAAGTTTGTTTTCTGATGTGCCTTGCACGAGTGTTATGTGAGAAAGCAGCATGAGCACATTTCTTGTGTGATCTTTGCTAGTGCATTGTGGCTGAGTGCCAAGACTAGTACCTGGAAGAATTAGTTTACTAACAGGGGAAGCAGCAGTGTAGTTGCTCTATGCCTGTTTGCGTGTCTGCAGGTATTTGGGTGAAAGAAAGAAAGAGGAACCCACTGTGTGTTTAGAATCTTGTCAATGATACTGACAAGGTTTACAAGTTTGCATGTGTGATTATGTTGAAATATGGCCCATTTTGACAACTTGCCTGTTGTAGCAAAAGAACAATTACTTTTTTTTCTCAATGGAAACCACCTCCAGGATTTCTGTGATGTTTAATTTGAAATATACTAAACTTACTTTGTCTCATTTTTAAAAGAGCTATATAAATAAATTCTCAAGAACTATAAAATATATACCCATTTAATTTATAACCATGTCCCTTTGCAGAAGGAAAATATTATTTTTCCAGTAACACTACATGTTTCTCAAAGTCATAAAAGAAATGGCTTGCTTTCTAAAAATTTCAGAACATTTTGCATAAATGAATTGGGCAGAATTCACCTCTTTTTGCTACAAGTAAGACACATTGTGCAAGGCAATAATTTGCCCTCCTCCTGTAATCAGAGTAGAGAGACAGCTTCAAAAGGGAGGTGGGTTCAGGCCATCCACATTACACATCTGTCACTAAAGACAAGTCACTCCCTTACTACAGAGTGAGTATCAGTAGCCAGATTGGTCCCTTAATTTTTAAGTGGTTAAAATTCTACTTTTCTATAGTTTGTCTACAGACTGTAAAAGTGAGAAATGCATCCATATTTCACAAAGCAGGAGATCAAGACATGCAGGAAAAGTTGAAGAAACACTGCTGTGAATGCAGACTAGATCCCAATGACTTCCAGGCTTGACCGATTACATGCTCCTCATAAGTATAGAGACAGTGGGGCAAAACATCAGCCTGTGGTTCCATCCTGTGGTCTTGCAGGAAGGCAGAATCACATGGGGGTGATGTGAGCTTTCATGTCTATTGTCCTCTACTGGAAACATGGTGGACACTTTCCCCTAGGCCATCATCACCAGCAACAGCTTCTTATGGTTTAAACCAGGAATCCTTGTGAAACACCAGCTCATGATGAAACAACTAACCATCTGTTTTACTAACGCAGACATATGTAGTGATTTCACAGAACCCTTTTTTTATTATTATGTTTCAGTCTACTTCTTTCATGGTGGCTGATGACATTGTTGCTAGTTTTACTGGCAAGCAAAATGAGAGATGATAGTATGCCAATGACTTCAAAAAAATAATACCAGCAATCAAAATCTGACCAAGTTAATGACTGGCTTATCACCAAGTCTGTACTATATTTTAATAATTCTATATGATTGAAAAGTTACAACCTCTAATCAGCAGGTCCTATTCTTCAGTCTGAGAGGTACAAGAAATAGCTATTATCTTTGCGTGGATTACATAACCTGTAGATACCATTGAATAGTACAAAAATCGGTAAACCAAAATATTTTCAATGCAGACTTCCCGTCTTGCAGTCGTAAGGAATAATAAGAGATAATAGCATATCAGCTATGATTCAGTGATTTTTTTCCTGCATCCACATTAAGAGATGCATGTTTACCTGCAATTGTATGAAAAGGATCTCACAGAGCTAGAAGATTTAATTTGATAAATAGTTGCACTTGTTGGGTTATTTGAGAGACAGAACTTTTAGAGAAACCAGTATGGTCAAAAGCTAAATGCCCTCTTTTTCAAGTGACAACAATCAGCATGTCACATAAATGATATTGCTCATCTAGGGGAGCTAAGTGACGGCCATCTACTAATAAGAGAGATGAAAAAGACAGCACATGGCACTGTCATGACAAATATAATAAACAGAAGTTTCCATCCTTATGCACCTTTGGTTTTAATATTTTGAGTCTTTATTCTTACTACATCTCAGAGTATATTGACAATGAAAAGAGGTGCAGTGCAAAGAGAGAAAAAAACTGTTTTATGGTGATGCAAAGGACATTTTATTGGGCTCATAATTGTAGCAGCATTAGAAAAAGGATGTATAAAAGGATCAGACATTTCTACTGATACAGTGTTAATCCCCCAAACCAGACAATATTTCCTCACTTGAATTTACAGCCACATGAGATTTTGAAAGGAAAAGGGAAAATTCATGCTCCCAATTTAACAATATTGATTTTAAGGTTAAATTTTGTCCTTTAAAGGCCAACTCTGTTTGTCTTTATCATACACATAATCCCATGGAAACCATGAGAGGTGCTCTTGAGAGTGAGGGAAATCCCATACAGGTTTAACTTTGTACTTTATGCCAGGCCAGATGTTGCTCTGATTAAAGTCAGTAATAAAAACTCTTGTTACTCTGAATGATGCAAGATGAGACCAGTTGTGAAGTGTTAGTGAACCTTTCTCAGTTCTGCTGGCTTTCCACATATTGTAGATCAGGGCCTACATTAACTAACTTCATCCTGGCCCCAAGTGTGAAGCCGTTCCCTGGGGAAAATCTCCACTGAAATCACTAATATCTCTGCTTGGGAAAGGATAGCAAGAGCGGATGTCAGTGTTTGCCTTTAGGAACATCCAACATATTTGAGCAATGACAACATGTAGTGAGATAGAATGACAACACCATGATAAAACAATTGCTTTTCTAAGTGCCTACTCTTCACTATGCTTGGGATATCTTATTTAGGAGGAGGTGTATTTCCTGAAGATCATCACCTGTCATTAAAGGAAATCTGTGACTGCACACCTACATGACTTTATGGAGAATGCACCTTTGTGCAGTCTTTTTTTTTTAATATGTGTACAATGAAGTAAAACTTAATTTTAGCTTTTCTCATCCCTGCCTTTTTTTGTTTATATTTTTTTTAAGAAACTCCATTCCATATAGCCAAAAGCTAATAAATGTTTAATATAGATATGTTAAACAGTATCAGTTTGTAAAAATATAACATAATCTCACTGGTTTAACATGATTGTGACAGGAAATTTTATTTTATTTAATATAATTAGTATTCAATTCAGGGGGTTTTAATTAGATGAAAATTAAGGTTCCTACATTAAATATCATGGTTTTGAGCTTGCCAAACTCTAAGAATTTTAGTGAATAAATATTCCCAATGGACTGCCAGAAAACACTTCCTTGAAGATGTCCATGAAATAGTTTTTTTAAAGCATCCCTGTAGCCACTACTTGAAATTTGAAGACAGTCAAAGGTGCCAAGCTGATTCCTTGTGTAGTCGTTGATAATCTTTTCTGAACTTGATAGAGCTTTATCCAGCATATGGTTATTGTGCAATTGTTCAGTCAGTTGACATACAAGGATTTAACAGACATCCTAAAGGTAAAATGCATGTTTTCAACTTCTCTAGTGCTAGTTCAGCTTAAGAAACAAACCCATGAGTATATTATTCTAACTATTTAGAATTAAGCAACAATGAGTTAAACAAATATGT
The DNA here is from genome assembly GCA_024611175.1 of Megaceryle torquata. NCBI lineage: Eukaryota > Metazoa > Chordata > Aves > Coraciiformes > Cerylidae > Megaceryle > Megaceryle torquata. Next base: position 27,714 of record JANIJG010021138.1, read on the forward strand.
CTTAACATGGGTTGTATGTATCTGAAGCTTAGGTATGAAATGTATGTGATACAATAGAAAATATTTTTCTCCTATTTTTTCCCCTTTAAAAATTCATAAATACATTTGAAGTGACAGAACAGAAAAGAAGTGATCTTAATCACTGGAGAAGGTTAAACATGTTCTTGTCTCCTGCTAAATATAAACGAGACTTCATTTTCTTGTTCACTATATTCTATTACAGTTATTTTATTTTCATTGACAGTTTCTGAAAAAGTGATTAGCCCTTTTAATTTATAGTAAATACTTCATTGTTCTTCAAATGCATGTAACTCTTCAAACTGTTTTAGTCAAAAAATAAACATTTGAATCTGCAAAATATTTGTCTTTTTTAGGCTTTTAAATATTTTGACAGAATGCAGCAACATTTTTTTTAATTTTAGATTTATATTTGTTTGGAGGAGGTAGAAGAAGGTGATCTAGAAAGGAATGGACACCTTAATTACTTTACATTAGCCTGTGTAAACACTTTCTTTGGTAAGTTGCTAATTATTTCATAGCTATTTACAACACATAAATCTCTTCCAGTAAGAGCAGAGCTGTTTGAAAATACATTCTTTCTCTGATAAGGAATTTTGAATCACACTGAGGATGCCTGAATCATTAAAAAATTAATCTAGAATCTGTAAAAGTCAAGCAAAAAGTCCCTTTCAATTCTTTTTCAGGCAGGCCTGTATAGCAGTAGTTAATGGCTTATTCTGTCCTACAGAATTTGAGTTTTCTACAGCACAGATAGAAAATTAGAAGAACATTTTTGCATGAAGTGCATGGACAAATAATTTCAAAATATTATATCTGAAGACATGATACAATCTTGTAATTAACCATGCAGGACAAGTGGAAGAAAACTTTTGGGAATGGAGAAGTTGGTAGGATAGAATTTGGTGAATTGTTGCTCCTCAGTATGTTCGGATTATGCTTCCTCATCTTTTCGATATACCATAGTAATAATAACACATAGAACTTGTAATAAAGTACATGTTCTTTCTGATTCTACTTTCTCGTTTCTTGATCTAAATTCTTATTTCTTGCCTTCTTATCACCAATGAGAGTGAACATTCTGGGGGGTTTTTTCCACCCATTCTTTTCAGTCTCCCATTCTGGTGATCCTCTTGCATGGCACAAAGTCATATCAGTATTAAATGTGTGTTATCATATAACATGCAATCACCCAAGTTCCATTAAATTGGTGTCTGACTAGTATTAGACAAAAAAGTTATGTTGGAATGAAGCTGCCTTAGTTTAAAATGGAATGACAATGTGGAAACTAAATGGATTTGGATACCAAAACATTTTAACCAGATACATGCAATTTTATGAATTACACAACTTCCCTGTTCTGTGGGCTAAAGAGCAGAATGCTGAGGAAAGTGGCTGGTTCCAGCCATTGCCATGTAACCCCCATACTGAGGACCCTTGCTCTCTCAGGCATCTCCAGAGGTCAAAGTGATGGTCCCGAATCCTTGTACAGTGCTGAGGGGTCTTCCACAATTTCTTTCCAAAAGAAAGTGACTCCAATCATTAAATTGTACAGGCTGTGTGGAAAACATCCAAATTTTGATTGTCTTGTTCTTACACTTGGTGGCTAAAAAACAGCTCTCACTGCTACTGGTGCTCACAGTCTGCTCCTTTTGAAGAGTCTCTACATGTTCTTAGTGATTGACAGGTTATTTATGCTGAAGTTATTTCCTTATTCTTACAGCTAGACTATTCCCTTATCCTATAGGGCTAACTTAAGCTCATGTATATTGAACTTAACACTAATATTAACATTGTTGTCAACTGAGTCAAATTTATGCTAATTGTTACAGAAAGAAAGGGGGGAAAGGGATTCCCTTGGGAAATAATCATCTCCTGTGTGGTGCAAGTGGTATTTGGTCATGCTTCCATCTCCTTATCTCTGTGCTTAAACCACATAACATCTAGTGCAGATCCTATATCTTATAGTAGAAAACCCTACATATAGAAAATAAATTCTTAAATGGATGGAAAAGTCTTTGTTACAACAACTAAAAGCAGAAGAGGAAGAGGCTAAGGAAAGTGGTATGTAAGGAAAACCATACAACCCATTGAAGAACTATCCAAGCGAATTTCATTTATTTGTATGGAAGCTTGGTTTCAGACATATATGTTACTGTGGGAATGTCATGACTTCAGACAGTGGAAGTCAGTAGACCTTTCTCTACTCTGGTTGTGTAAGAGGTCTTACACTCCTTGTTTCCATGTAAAATATACAATTTTAATTATG